>JARYGA010019667.1:0-36164 GCA_030545235.1 Helianthus tuberosus | reverse complement strand
AATAGTTATCATGCAAGCATTGAATCTGCCCCATTCGAAGCACTGTATGGAAGAAAGTGTAGAACTGCGGTTTGTTGGGCAGAAATAGGAGAAAGCCAATTATTAGGTCCCAAAATCGTACAAGAACCCACCGACAAGATAACTCAAATCAAGGAAAGACTAAAGACGGCTCGAGATCGCCAGAAGAGTTATGCAGACAATCGACGCAAGCCACTGGAATTTCAAGTCGGAGATAAGGTACTTTTGAAAGTTTCTCCTTGGAAAGGAGTAGTCCGGTTCGGTAAAAAGGGAAAGTTAAGTCCAAGATACGTAGGACCATTCCCAGTAATCTAGCAAATAGGACCAGTTGCCTATCGCCTACAACTACCAGAGAAGCTAGCTGGAGTACATGATGTATTTCATGTATCCAATCTCAAGAAATGTCTATCTGACGAATCCCTGGTAGTACCTCTTCAAGATGTAGAGGTAAATGAAAAGTTAAAATTTGTTGAGAAGCCACTACGGATAGAAGATAGAAAGGTCAAGTTTCTCAAGCACAAAAGACTAGTACTGGTCAAAGTCAAGTGGGATTCAAAGAGAGGACCTGAGTACACTTGGGAGTTAGAATCAGAAATGAAACGAAAATATCCCTACTTATTCCAGTAAATCTCGAGGACGAGATTTTTATTAAGGTGGGGAGGATGTAACAACTCTCATTAAAATTGTCACTTCTTATTTTATTATGTCCAATAGGAAACCCTAATTGAGACCCCCAAATAATATTACATGACCCCTAAAATTTTCAGAACAATCGAAACTAGGATCAGGGCCCCTAAAACTCAGGGGGGGTATTCCCTAATTGGTATTATCTAAACAGTTCGCTGTAGAAATCGAATTTTAACGAACCGTCGACTCACCCAGGCTACAAACAGACGTGGCTACCCTACCCTAGAAGGGTACCCGTCGCGCCACGCGAGGGAGCTAATTTTTCAGTATAAATGCAGGGCATTGGCACTTGAATTTTGGCGTTGGTTCTATGTAAAAACTCGTTTCGTACATTGAGATATCGTCTGTTTACTTCAAAACACACACACACAGCACGAAATTCTGCCGCGATAACAGGGTAATAACTCGATCACTGCTACGATTTAATGTCCGATCAATTGAGACCAGTCCGATGGATGTTTAAATGCTGCCTGTAATTGGGCTATACTTTGTTATTTGTCGTGAGGGTTTTGATCTCGTGAGTTGTCGTAAAAGTTGTATTAAGTTACTGACCTAGTTTTTCGTATGCATTGTTATTTATCTAGGTTACCAAGCTAAAATCAGTAGGCTAAACTCTGCCCGTTTAAATCTGCAATGTGAGTCATTCTCTTTTTATCAAATTATTTCCAAAACCCTATTTATTTTCAAAGTTATAATTACAGGGATTAAGTCTTTGTAATCTTCAATTACTGCCGGTATGTGGGGTTTTGTATACATTACTTGATACCCGTCACCATTGGACAACGGGTTAGCCAATGGGTGATCTGACCATAGTCACAGATACAGTCGAGTGACAAATACCGATTTGGGGTAATTGGTTGATTAAAACAATGTAATCACCCTTAATATTGTATATTATAACAATGTGTCATTTTGTGCAACTTGAGTGACTCGCCAGTATTTCCCTGCTGATAAAACTTTTTTAAAACATGTTTCAGGTGATCTGCTGTGATCCAGGAAAAAGTGCCATGTAGCACAACAAGCTTGAGGAAGTGGCTCAATAAAATAAAGAAACATGTTTTTGTAAAACAGGGGATTTCCATGAGAAATCACCTTTATTGTAAATATGGGTGTAATCCCCAAATTATGAAATAAGATAATTGGGCATTTCAAGTTTTAAAAGATCCTGTTGAAAATTCCGCTGCCAAGATAATAATTACCACGGGTTTCTGTCATGCGGCTCCTGGACCGGGTAAAACCGGGACGGGGGCCATGACAGTTCGTGTGCCTCTTTTGTCTGGTGAAACCTTAGAGGTTCGTGGAGCGAAACCCGCTAGTAGCCTTAAACTGATGACAAGCACCCAAGCCCAGAGATACCTAAGAAAGAATTATCTGGCTTTCTTGGCACGTGCCGTAGAGGAGAAAGACAAGGGTAAAACTGTTCAAGACATCCCTGTCGTTTGGGATTATTCTGAGGTTTTTCCTGAAGACTTACCTGGTTTACCCCCAGCGCGTTAAATCGAGTTCCGTATTGACCTTGTACCTGGTGCTAACCCGATTGCTAAATCTCCATACCGTCTTGCACTGTCTGAGATGCAAGAGTTGTCGAAGCAGCTGCAGGAGTTATCAGAAAAAGGATTTATTCGTCCGAGCTTTTCCCCTTGGGGCGCACCTGTCCTATTTGTAAAGAAGAAGGATGGATCATTCCGAATGTGTATCGATTACCGTGAGCTTACCAAACTCACCGTCAAAAATCGATATCCCCTACCTCACATTGATGATCTCTTTGATCAGCTTCAGGGTGCTACCTGCTTTTTGAAGATTGATCTACGTTCTGGGTATCATCAGCTTCGCGTATCCGAAGAAGATATTCCCAAGACTGCTTTCTGCACACGATACGGCCACTATGAGTTTACTGTTATGCCTTTCGGTTTAACGAATGCCCCTGCCGTCTTCATGGATTTAATTAATAGGGTTTGTAAGCCTTATTTAGATAAGTTCATCCTCGTCTTCATTGATGACATCTTGATTTATTCCAAGACACGAGCTGACACGAACAACATCTCCGTCTAACAATGGAACTCCTAAAGAAGGAACAACTTTTCGCTAAATTCTCCAAGTGTGAATTTTGGCTTAGGGAAGTTCAATTTTTGGGACATATTGTTAACGAACAAGGTATACATGTAGATCCCGCCAAAATCAGTGCGATTAAGGATTGGGATACACCAACTACTCCTACCGAGGTTCGTTCATTTCTGGGTCTCGCGGGTTATTACCGCCGCTTTATTGCAAACTTCTCCAAGATTGCGGTTCCTCTCACAGCCTTAACTCAAAAGAATAAACCTTTTGAGTTGGGACCCAAACAAGAAGAAGCTTTTCAGACCTTGAAACATAAACTCTGCGACGCTCCTGTGTTGACTTTACCTGAGGGAAACGACGACTTTGTCGTATATTGTGACGCATCGAATCTAGGCCTTGGTTGCGTTCTCATGCAGAGAAACAAAGTCATAGCCTACGCGTCAAGACAATTGAAAATCCATGAGAAAAACTACACAACTCATGATCTTGAGTTGGGCGCTGTGGTTTTTGCTCTCAAGATTTGGAGACACTACCTTTACGGAACAAAATGTGTGGTTTTCACTGACCACAAAAGCCTCCAACACATCTTCAATCAAAAAGAACTAAACATGAGACAACGACGTTGGGTGGAACTTCTAAACGACTACGACTGCGAGATTCGCTACCATCCTGGTAAGGCGAATGTCGTAGCCGATGCACTAAGTCGAAAAGAAAGAGTCAAGCTTCATTGTGTTCAAGTTCGATTTGATATTCAAACCCGCATCTTTCAAGCTCAACATACTTGTGTTACACAAGGCTTGATGGGTAAAGAATTACCGTGTCACATTAAACCTGAGCTTGAATTGAGAGACTTTGGGATATTCTATTTCATGGGCCGTTTGTGGGTCCCAAGTGTAGACAATCTTCGCACCTTGCTTATGGATGAAGCTCATAAGTCTCGTTATTCTATTCATCCTGGTGCAGACAAAATGTATAAGGATCTTCGAACCCAGTACTGGTGGCCGGGAATGAAGAAAGACATTGCCTTATACGTATCAAAATGCCTTACTTATCTGAAGGTTAAAGCAAAACATCAACATCCCTCTGGATTATTGGAACAACTAGAGATTCCGGTTTGGAAATGGGAAAACATTTCTATGGATCTCATTACCAAGTTACCGCGCACTAATAGAGGTCATAATGCCATTTGGGTAGTAGTTGATCGTTTGACAAAATCTGCTCACTTCTTGCCAATCCGTGAGGATCTCTCTGCTGAAAAGCTTGCCAAGATCTATGTAGATGAGATTGTATCCCGACATGGTGTTCCTTTGAACATCATATCAGACCAAGATGCTCAATTCTCATCTCACTTTTGGAGAACCATGCAATCTGCTATGGGAACCCAACTCAATTTGAGCACAGCTTATCATCCTCAAACGGATGGACAATTTGAAAGAACAATCCAGACATTGGAGGATATGCTTAGAGCTTGTGTGATCGATTTTGGTGGTAGTTGGGATTCGCATCTTCCATTGATCGAATTCTCCTACAATAATAGTTATCACTCCAGCATCAACATGGCTCATTTCGAAGCTTTATACGGTCGAAAATGTCGTTCGCCGGTCAGCTGGAATAAGATTGGTGAAGCTCAGCTCCCTGGACCTGAACTCATTCTAGAGACTACAGACAAAGTCAAGAAAATTCGCGACAACCTCTTAACAGCTAGAAGCCGTCAAAAGAATTATGCGGATAGACGACGCAAGCCTTTGGAATTTCAAGTCGGTGACCTCGTCCTACTCAAGGTATCTCCTTGGAAAGGTGTAATCAGATTTGGGAAGAAAGGAAAGCTTGCACCACGATATGTTGGACCATTCAAGATCGTTGAAAGAATCGGAAAAGTAGCCTACAGACTTGAGCTGCCTCCTGAACTTGGAAATGTTCATCCAACTTTCCATGTGTCCAAACTTAGAAAGTGTTTGGCTGATGAAAACCTCCACATCCCCCTTGATGAAATTTCTGTCGACAACACGATGCACTTCGTCGAGAAACCTGTGGAAATATTGGACCATCAAGTCAAGAAACTCAAACGCAAGCGCATACGGATAGTCAAAGTTCGCTGGGAATCCAAACGTGGCCCAGCGTTTACTTGGGAACGAGAGGATTAAATGAAGGCGAAATATCCACACCTTTTCCCACAAGTTTCCTCTAATTAAATTTCGGGACGAAATTTCCAAAAGTAGGGGAGACTGTGACATCTGTGTATTTTAACCCTTGTACTGTTCCGGACAACTTTGTATTTAATAAAATATGGTGTTTTAATTTCAATATTTTTTTAATTATTTGTGACATTAGTACGTTTTCAATCATTGTTCAATTCCGAACTCTCAAACCTGTTCTGGAAGTGAAATCATAAACCGTTACGTAAACATAATCAGTTTAACGCGACGTACACTCTAGAACTGTGACATAAGCCAAACATACCCTAAATACCCTTTACATAACTTAGAAATAAGTTTCGAAGGATTCAATATGGCAAAAACATGTTTATTCGAACTTTAGAACCATTTGCGACAAAACTGCGTAACGAACGTTGGTGACCGCCCGGATGGCAAAAACATGTTTATTCGAACTTTAAATTCCAAAAATATTCTGTTATGGCTAAAATTTTATTTTTAATCATGTTCGTGTTGAAAAATAAATTAAAACGCTTAAAAACACTATTTTTCAAGTTTAAGCGAGTACCGCGTGTTACAGCGTAACACAGTGTTTCTACTACGAAACGAGGACAACGCAGCCAGTCTCGGCAACCGAAATTTATTTCAGTAATATTTTGGCGAGTTTATTTTTATAGAATAATAAAAATAATTTAGAACGCCATAAACCGGGATTTAAACTCTAGATAAAATACCCGATATCCAGTTAAATACCTGTTTTTATCAAATATACCATTCAAAAATTACATTTACCCCCCCCCCCATATGAATTTCGGTCACTAGGACCCACCATCCACCCAAAGATTTTGATTCTTATTTTATTTGATCTTTACTTGATTTTTTGGCCAAGTGTTGCTGCATGCTATCTCCTTAGATCTTCCATATCTTATATAATCTACCATAATCTTCAAGATCACAACTCCACTCAACAAATCTTCCTCTCTCTCTCTCCCTCACCCAAACCATAACCCTCACCAATATCATCTTTTCAACTTTATTCTTGAAGATCAAGCTCCATTCTAAGCTAGATTCAAGTTGGTATGAAGATCCAAAGGAGTTTCCAAGGTGCTTTCAAGTGATATCAAGCTCCATATCATCAAAATCCCATCCAAAAACTTACTTGAATCTTGAAGGTATAAAGTTTATGTTTAAATCATACATTTGATTCTTGGTTGTTCTTGATGATTAGAAATTTCTCTTGAATCTTGGAATTTTTCACAAACTTGAAATCTAAAAAGAAATGGGTCTTGATACAAAATAAAAATGGTGATATATATGTGTGTATAAAACCGTATATATATATATATATATGTATGTATGTGTATGAGATTTGAGCTTGATCTTTGGTAAATACTTGTTTAAGATGTTTGCTTTCATGAACAAGATTATGTGCAAACATGTTAGAGATATAAATGAGTGTTTGAATCATGAGTTATAATTTGAAATAATGTTAGTATTTTGACATGTAAATGGCCAAAAATTTATTAGACATATTTGAGGATTTTTAAGTTGTTGCTTGTTCTTGAATAATAGTTAAAATGCAAGTGTTTGATGATTTGTGCATGATATGATGAATGTTCAATTAAATCGGTAAATAAACATGAATAAATTACATATTTGATGCATTTAAATTCATATGAAATGATGATGATATGATAGTGTGCTTTAGACACTTGTACATAAGATTACATGTTGATTTAAAGCTCAAGAAATGATAAAAAAATGATTGTGTGACAAAAATGTTTTAGAACAGATTATAAACACTAAAAATAACATTATTTGGTATATTATAATGGCATGAGACTTTGTCATAGGTTTGATAGCTTTGCATGTTGTACATATAGCTTAGAAAGTGGTAAAATATGTGGAATTTGCATGATTTATGTGCTTTATGTGAGACCTACACTATCATGAGTATAACCACTATTTTATTCAGTAAATAACATGGGTTGTGTTAAAATATCAAGTCGTTTCGATTTGGGATGGTTAGGGTAACGTTTGATGCAAAACTATGCGGTAAAACGGTTAAAAATCGGCTTTTCGGAGGATTTTTATAAAACTGTTTTAGATCAGTAACCAAACTGATATTTTTTATATAAAAATAAGTATTTTAACTTATATTAAGTTTACCATGCGTTGGGTTAGTGATACGTGACTCCCGACACCCAAAAACGTTACCGAATCGCTAAAATACGCGTTTTTTAATGTAAACTAGAATGGGTTATTTATGGGTAAGTTTTATGTGTTACAAGATGTTATGTGATTTATAATATGTGTATGATGACATGTTAATACTTGACAAAATTATGTGTATTACGCTATTATTAGTATGTTACATTTGAGTATATATATTACGACGCGCAAATCGTAGATATATTGCTTATAACATGATGAGGGTCACCAATAAAATCGTTCAAGTCGTAAAGTTTTTAAAATATATATGAACTCATATATATATATAAATACACCAATATAATAAAAAATAATAACTTTCGAGAAAATCTCAAAGTTATGTGAAGATTCTAAGTATCGGAGAAACTTAGGTATTTTTGTGAGTTTTTGATTATTAAATCGTTCTTATTTAATTTAGGACGAATAAACAATTTGAGGGATTGTGTTAACATATAAAAACGCACCCAAAGGTGAGTACATAGTTCCCCTATTTTACGTTTTCAAATGTTTTGGGGTGAAGCATATGTGCATAACATTACTTTTTGTTTTCATGACATTATACATGTTTTATTACATATTACATATAATACATTATTTCAAAGACATTTTTATGGTATATTGACTTAGTATACCTAACATTTGGTTTCAAAGACATTTTACTTGGCATATTGACTTAGTATGCCTATTACATGGTTTTACAAAGACATTTTCATGACATGCTTACATTGAAAAAGACATTTGGTATGTTTAACGGAGTAGTACATTTATTAACATTGATCACGCCGCTCGGTAGTATTGAATAGCGCTATAGGACTTGACAAATCCCGTTCCTGCTTTCTAGGTATTTCGTAAGGGGAATGATAGAATCTGAATACATTTTTTTTATAAACCTTGATCCTGATAAGGGTTTATCCGACAGTCTCAAGGCTTGAGTGTATGCTATAGACAAACCACATAAATGTTCATATCAATAAAAGCAATGGTTTTCAAAACATAACATTTGTTTTAAACTTTTGTTTATTCAAAGACTTTGTTTTGTACATGACATTTGTTTATACACGACATTATGCATTTCGCTCGAGTAAATACTATTTATTCGCCATACAAGACATTTGTTTATACTTGACATTGGACATGACATTTGAAATTGGACATGACATATTACACTCTTATACAATTAGCAACACACACCCCTTCAAAAAGTTTCACCGTTTCGTGTATTGAGGCACGCCCTTTCGGTTTCACCCTTTCATGTATTTTATAACCTTCCATGTAATAAAATAAGGCACATCTCGAAACGTCATCCTATACAACCGGCATTTAACAAAAATCGTCACCGCCATACGTTCCGGTAACAGTATCACTTCCAACTATCGTTGATATAGCGCCAATTCCGGTATAATCATAATTCACGTAATCTTCAACTTTATGATCAAGAAGATCGAAGAATAAAAGAACATTGATGTGCCATCTATTGAATTGGAAGACGGATATTTTCTCGATTGAAATCAGTTTAAGGGATGAAACTATCTTTTCAACACATCTTTCAAATTTTGAATATTGAACCGAACAGATCACCGAAAAATATCAATTGATAATTGGATGAGAGATACAGGAATCAAAGACATCGACAGATTCTAATACATATTACGAACACACACAATTGTGTGTCGATCCAAATAAAAAACAGTGAATGGATTTGGTTTTTTATTACAAACAAATTGAAACCAGGAACATCATCTTTGGTCCGCTTTGGTAATGTTTGGATTCCTTTTATCATTTGATATATTTGTTATAATTGTGTTTCAGCGCTGAATTTATAATCAACAATTGCTTATTTTTTGTTTCGCTGGATCTGGATGTTGAATTTTGCGAGTCGAATTGGCCCCGTGTGGATGTTGATCACACGGCGAACGTGTTTCAATTATGATCGTGATTCGTAAGTTTGAAGGAGAGGTAGTTAGTGATTATCGAGTGTTCAAACACGATCATATGAAATTTTTTAAATGTTATGTTTATATGAAGTCACCGTGCCTCAATCGCCAGGGGAGTTTCGGATTCTGCGGTTCTGTTGCCAGAAAAAGTTGAAGAGACAATGTCGTCTGATTGTAAGAGGGAGAAAACCGGGAAGAGGCAGCGATAGTGATGGTGGAGAACAGTGGTTATTTTGGTGTCGGCGAGTGTGGTGATTGTGGCGGTGAGATATTTGAAAAGAAGCAACATGAAGGTTTTCTGATCCCTACTTCGATTTCCAACAAATTTTCCCGCATCGAATTGGAAGAAACGGTTTCAGCGATGAGGAAGTTTTGGATGAACCCGAACCTTTTAGCGATGTCTTGAGTGAGGAGATGGAGGCCAAGCGTATGGATCGGTAATTTAGATGATTTGTGCTTCGATTTCATGAAGTGATATGTACCACCCTCAAGTATGGGTTTGTGATCTTTGATTCCATGAATCGTTTGTTAGATTTGTTGTCTGAATCTTGGTGGTACACCATGGTGACGCCTAAAAGCGTAAATAGGTCATAAATAGGTTTGAGTATAGATCCAAGTTTGCATACATACCTGTCATTTATTGCTTAGAGTATATCAACATGTTCTTTTGTGGGTTGCTTATTTTTGTAATGTGTTCCAATGTAATCCCTAAATTACATGACGAATATCGGTGTTTATAATTTATATTGAATCAAATGTGATCCTTGAAGCATGTTGCTTGAAACACGTAGTGGTAAAAAAGAGCATAAGCATGACACTTTCCTGTTATTTTCTTTATGGTTGTTTTAAAGGTTGACATTGAGTTTGATTTTTTAAAGGTTTTCAAGTTTGATTTTGATGAGTAAGAAGTAAGTTTTCTATGATGCAAACTGTTGATAACCTTTTTGTTGTTTTGGAGTATGAAGTTGTAGAATTGTTGTTATCCTGTTGATTGATTTGTACTTTTGTGCATTAGAAGTTGTAAATTTGTCATATGATGATACTAAAGCCAACCATAATTAACATCCCGCCGCAACGTGCGGGTTAGCGTCAACTCGTTATATACATATTATTTTCATTTGGTTATTTACTTAACCATACATCATTCTTTTATATCATTTGATCTTCTTATGATTTTATAAAAGAAAATATTTTATAAGGTTCATGACTACTTTTCATTAAACATTTCTTTGAACATTAAAAGTCATGAATCATCAACACTAAACCTATGTTACTCACAGACATTTTTATGCTGACGTAAATACTTTCACATATGTTTCAGGAGCGATTGTTTGATGTGAGCAAGCTTCACTTAGGGCGACATGGGCCTTAGCAATCTAAAATCAAGAAAGTTACCATCTTTTATGTTATGTGTTTTGTTTGAACTAAGACAATGTAATAATTTAAGCCTGTAAAACTTAACTTTAATTATCATGTGTTTTGAAACAATAATTCTGCTACAACGACTCCCCGACGTTTCCGCCGCGGTTTGTTGTTTTACGCGGTCGGGGTGTGACACGTAGTGGGGAGTCGAATGCTCGTGCCAATCCGAATGCTTGAGACGACCCCACTCCGTCCATGTTTTGATTCGAGTTCCAAGCGTATAGATTCGAGTCCCATGAGAATGGTGGTTCAATAGGTTCATGAACCCGGTATTATGTTGATTAAAATCGACAAAACCGGATCTGTATGGAGTGGGTCGAGTGGGAACCGGAGAGACGGGACGGGTAGGATTGCTACTTTGGTTCAGGTCCGCACTCGAACGGGGAGGAATAAAACCGCGGTTGAAGGGTTGCATTGTATAAAAATTCTAGATTAAAAAAAAGCAGAGAGAAAGAGGGTTTGAAAGTATGTTAGTTGTATTGGATTTTATGATAAAATGGGAGATGGGGGTATATTTATATATGAGAGATGGAAAATTAATTGAATTGATTTTTTTTATGACCGTTGAACGGTCAAAAAATTTGAAAAGCTTCTTCCTCGCGCCGCGATTGTGATAACGGAGACTCAAATTTTCAGACCCATAGCGCCCCCTGTTTTGGTGTTGAGGGGCGCCATGGGGTGCTATGGTGCATTTGTGGGTGATATACCGTCCCATTACACATACTCAGGGCCGGCTCTGGGCCCGGCAAACCCGTGCCAACGCCCGAGGCCCAAAATTTCAAAGGGTCCGAAAAGTCTTTATAAGCTCATATATGTTTATTAAATTATATATTTAGTATATTCATCCGTTTATAATGCAAAAAAATATTGGTGGTGTAGTAGCAAAAACCATCTCAAAATAATTTAAAGGTCTCAAGTTCGAGCCTTTGCTCCATCACTAAGTTTTTATTTTTGTAATTCATTTACCATTAACCATAATTTTGGGCCCAATTCTTTTCGTCTCCTGAGGCCTAAATTTTTTCAAGAGTTTTCGGGGACGGCTCTGCACATACTCTTATACTTTCTCTTGGAGATATAATAAATTTAAATTCTTATCATTTAGTACTATTTTAAAAGAAGCACCATTCCAACCATTTTGGAGGCCCTAGGCGGAACAAGATTCAGAGGCCTTTTACGCATTTCATTGTTATAAACTATAACTAGCAATTAACAGTTCTATAGTGTTCTAAGTGATCTAAAAAAGCAAGAAAATAACAACAGTAGCCAATAATCAATAAAGAAAAAGAAAATCCGAGGACTCAAAGATTTGAAGGAAAAAATCCAAGCAAGGGTTTTATACATGGAAAATCAACTTACCAACAAAACCATAAGTTATAAACTATAACTAGAAACGTAACCAAACTATACTAATTAATATTTGTAATCTAAGAGATAATAATTAGAAGTGCAGTATTGCAATAGTAGGAATGCGCCTTACAATTGGATTAATAAAAAAATTTGCCATTTTACCCATCACAATTTAACATTGTTCTGTTTGGATTTGACAAAAGATAAGTTACTACTGTAATTAACAGTTTATAATAAAAATTAACAACTAAATTACCAAAAGAATATCTTACCTTAGTAAATCAAAGAAATCTAGATTCCATAACCACGGAAATGTATGAAACCAGAAATCCACAATCACAAAAATATGAAACAAGAATTGTAAGAAAAATATGTAGAAGGATAGTCACCACTTTGCAGAAGTGTTGGGATTGAACCCTACCAGAGGAACAGATAATTAAAGCCAAAACTGGATCAGCGTAGTGGATCCAGAATAAGCAGATGTTACATACAAGTCTCTCCCCTTGAAAGTGGTTTTCAACATCTGCTGACCTCCTATCTACTGATCGTGCAAACTACTAACCTACAAACTGCTGATCA
Organism: Helianthus tuberosus; assembly: GCA_030545235.1. Taxonomy (NCBI): domain Eukaryota; kingdom Viridiplantae; phylum Streptophyta; class Magnoliopsida; order Asterales; family Asteraceae; genus Helianthus; species Helianthus tuberosus. The sequence continues at coordinate 23,755 of JARYGA010019667.1, read as the reverse complement.
AGTAAAAGCCTGATAAAGATTAAAGCTCTGCTGTTCAATCTACTGCCTTGAGTCAAGCACTCCTGATCCGGATAAGTACTGCTGGGTTCACAGCAGTGGAAGGATGCAGCAGTTATTAGATGTCTTTTATGTAATGAACTGTAATAGCAGTAGTTAGCATAGCAGTGTTTGTATTGATCACAGGTTAGAGTTTGTTAGGAGGTTAGATGTCACTTTCATGGTGACGTCAGCTTAGATGCTCAGTGGTTTGCTAGTGCCTATAAATAGAACAGTGCTCTGTACTGTTCTATTAGCTCTTTGCAAAATCGTCTTCTCTGCACGAACAAACACTGAGCTCTGGCTGAGGGGGAGTTTGCATTCAACATTGCATTGTAATCGTAATTGAAATAAATTCAATCTTTCGGTTCTTTGTGAAAAGTGTTTGATCAAAGCAATACTCTCGTTTGATTGTATGCAAAGTTTGTTTCCATCTTAATTCCGCTGCACAACTCATCCATCTTCATTCTAATTCAAACATAAAATACAATCAAAACCAAACTCAGATCCAACAATTGGTATCAGAGCCTGGACAGTCAAATTTGATTTAACAATCATTTTGACATAAATAGTTCAGCTCATAATCGTTGATACTGATAGTTTGTTCGTTTGTGTTGAAAAACAGAGCAAGGTTTAATCACTATCAAAGTTGATTGATCAGTGCCTGTAAAACAACCAGGATGACGTCACAATCACAAGATGATAAGAATAACATTGACTCACTTTTTAAACCACCTATGCTTAAACGTAATGAATACAACATCTGGGAGAGTAGGATGGGTCACATCCTTGCTCAACAGAATACTGGATGTTGGAGGTCTGTTGTTTTTGGTCCCCATGTTCTTATGGTGCCAAGTGTTGAGGATGCAAAGAAGTTCGTTCCTAAACCAACTGAAAACTATACTGAAACTGATTTTCAAAAGTTCGAACTCGATGCCAAAGCATTTAGCATCATAGCATCTGCATTACCCAATGAGATCTATGCTGGACTATTACACTGTAACAGTGCCAAAGAGCTATGGGATGCGCTGAAGGAACAGTTTGGGGGAACAGAAGAAGTCATTGAAAACAATAGGGAAATTCTGAATCAGCAGTATGAAACATTTTGTCACATCAAGGGTGAATCATTAACTCAGCAGTTTGAGCGATTCAATTATCTCATTAGTGAACTAAGGCTTGTTAAAGTAACATTTCCAAATTCAACTCAAAATAGCAGGTTCCTTAGATCACTACCAGAAAAATGGGATACCATAGCTTTTGTCACCAGAAACTCGGCTGAGTTCAAAGATCTGACCCTGACCCAACTTCATGGTAGACTCCTAACCTATGAAAGGGAGTTGAACCAGAAAAGGAAGTTGCAAGAGTCTGGCAAAGTTGCTGATGATTATTCATTCGGTAGCACAACTCTTTTTGGTCAGGAAGAATCTGGTAGCAGTGGTAAGGATCAGGGTTATGATCACTTCATTGATATAACTGCTGGTGGAAATTTTAACAACCCTGATCCTCACTCTGCAAATTATGCTTTTACTGCAAATTGTGAAAACCAGATGTTAGATAACTTGTGCTTTGAACTCAATGATTTGCAACACTTTGATCCCACTGACTTAGAAGAGATGGACATTTTGCATCAATTGGCTTTGCTTAGTGTAAGAACAAGCAAATTCTACAAAAGAACAGGGAGAAAATTCCCAGGGTTACATGGGAATTTAAGGGTTGGGTTGGATAAATCTAAAATCAAGTGTTACAAGTGCAATAGGCTAGGTCATTTTGCTAGGGAATGCAGGAGTCAAACTACTGGTCCTATAATCACTCATCCCAGCTCAAACCCTAGACCACAAAATCAAAGCACTGTTCACTATACCCAATATACCCCTGCAGCTCATGTTAACACTGCTCACTATGCTGCAACCCCTGTGCCTGTGCATTATGTCCAAACCACTGTCCCACAAATTCAGTATGTTCAAACCCCTGTCCCCCAGGCACAAGTGCAACCTGTGGCACCTCAAACAGCTGCTCCAGCAGTGGTACAACCAGATCAACAAAGCTTTTTCACTCAAGGCTTTGTTGACTGGAGCAGCATGCCTGATGAGCTTGGTGATGAAAATTTTGCACTCTATGCTTTTAATGATGAATTTTGTTTGATGGCATTAGAGTCAATACCAGAGGGGGTAGAAACTGAAGGTGAACAGCTAAGTGATGAAACAGTGGATGAGGTGACTGAAGCAGTTGTTAATACAGTTGTTGGTGAACTGCTGCTGGGAGAAAATTCAGAAACCCTGATTGAACCACTGACAGACCCATGGTCCAAAGAGGACAAAGAAGAAGAGGAAGAGAAAAGAGCAGGTGAGAAAGAAGTAAGAGCTGATGATGAAGAAAATCATCAATGTGATTGTGCCATGATGGCTGCTGCCAAGGTATCACCTCAAGTTCTTGAAAAACTGTGTTCAGACAATTGCATTATTGCTTTTGCTAACATCAAAGAGGTAAATGAAAACCTTAGGGATAAAATCTTAACTGATGAAGTCAAATTTGAAAGGACTTTAAAAGAACTTAAAAACAAATTGACTGAAAAAGAGAAAGAGATCAGCAGTCTGAAAGAAGAGCAGAGCATAACCAAAACTCAACTCCAAACTATGGTAGAAAAATACCAAGTTTGCAAAAAGGAGTTGGAGTCCACCCAGATCACCTGTGAAAAATGGGTGAAATCATGCAAAGGGTATGAGGTTATGCTTGAAAAACAGATTAAAAGCAATGTGAAATTCGGTGTTGGTTATAGAAAACATGATGATGAAAACACTGTTTTTGAAAAATCTGTTCAAACCACTGATGTAACCACTGAGTACATTCCCACAAACAAGAATGGCCAAGAAGTGAAAATCACTGATAAACTTGGGAACAAAATCACACTTGACAGACCAATGGGATCCTCTACTTTTGAGGAAATTGAGAAATACCAGTTTAAACCCACATGGTCTGATGAGTGTGACATTCTTGAAAATTTCAAGCCTATGGACTTTACAACCACTGACGGTGTTAAAGCTCCAAAAGCAAAAGTCATTCCTCTTAAGGACATCCCAACAGAGGTTAAAAACTCTGTTGCAAAGGAGTTTGAGAAGAGAAAGAAGAAAGAAAAGGTCAATAACTTGTTTTGTGAGAAAAAAATCATCTAACAAAAAACTGTTTTCATTTAAAAGCTTATGATCTAAACAAAACAAGTGTCATTGTTCCTGCTGAAAGCTGCATTGTCTGTGGTAAATCAAACCACAAAACTCAAGCATGTGTGTATCTCAAAAAATTTGATATGAAAAAGAATGAATACACTGCTAAAACATCCTTGAGTCCATCAACATCATCTGTCAAATTCACCAAGAACCAACCACTGTTTGTGCCAGTTCAAACAGCTGAACCAAACATCTGTCAAAAGAGATGTTCAGGTTACTGATGCACCCCCTGCCAATCAGTTCAGAAGAGGTAAGGGACAACCATCTTACCAAAGGATTCCACACGTTTATGATACCTATAAAAGGCCCTCTAAACCTAAAGTGAATAGGCATCCTTTTGGTTATCAACAGGTGATTGGTCAAGACCCCCAACAGTGGTTAGCAAGAAACAGTCCTAAAACTGTCCAAACCCCTGACTTAACCACTGTCCATCAATATCCCAAACACTGTTGAGACCCCATCCGAAGCCTTCTTGGCTTTGGAAACCCTAATGAACTAATCCTTTTACTTCATGTGCAGGGAGCTTCTGCCTGCTTAGATAGCCTCTGGTATGTTGATATTGGAGGCTCCAGGCACATGACTGGATGTAAAGCCCTACTCAAAGATTTCAAAATTCATGGAGGGGGTGATATATCCTTTGGGAATAACAGTAAAGGGAAAGTTCTGGGGTCTGGTACAGTACAGTCTGGCAATGTAAAATTTGAAAATGTCAATCTGATAGACAGTCTGAAATTCAACCTCCTGAGTGTTTCACAAATGAGTGACAAGGGGTATGGGTCATTCTTCACAAAGGAGTGTTGTAGGATTGTTGGACCAGAAATGGTAAAAAAGATTGAAGCAATAATAAAAACTGGTCAAACAAAACTTGTTGCTCAAAGAAGTGGCAATGTTTATGTTGTTGATATGTCAAAAGAGTGTCCCAGAGCTGACGCCTGTCTGTTCTCAGCTGCCTCTAACAAAGAGACAGAACTTTGGCACAGAAGACTGGGGCACACAAATCTTAAGACAATCACTAAAATTTCAAAAAATGGTTTGGTAAGAGGCCTACCACAAAAATTGTTTTCATGTCCTGAGCATTGTGTTTCCTGTTTAAAAGGAAAGCAACATAAAAGCTCCTTCAAGTCCATTGAAGAGTCCAAAATAACCCAGTGCTTGCAAATGCTGCACATGGATTTGTTTGGCCCAGTTCAAGTCATGAGTCTCAAGAAAAAGTGATACTGTTTGGTTATTATTGATGACTTCTCTAGGTTTACATGGACTTTCTTTTTACACTCAAAAGATGAGACTGCAGGCATTTTTCAAGACTTTGTGACATAGGTTGAAAAGCAATTTGACCTTCCAGTAAAAGTCTTCAGGAGTGACAATGGCACAGAATTCAAAAATAAGGAGTTGGATGCCTTCTGTGTGAAGAAAGGGATTGTAAGGCAGTACAACATCCCTAGAACACCAGAGCAAAATGGGGTAGTTGAAAGAAAGAACATAACTTTGATTGAGGCTACCAGAACCATGCTTGCTGATTCAGGTTTGCCATTAACTTTTTGGGCAGAGGCAGTAAACACTGCTTGCTATGTCCAAAACAGAGTTTTAATAAACCCTAGGCACAAAAAGACTGCCTATGAAATTCTGTATAAAATCAAACCACTGATCTCATACTTCAAGGTATTTCGCTGCCCATGCTTTATTTTGAACTTAAAAGATTCCATTTCAAAATTTGCAGCCAAAATTGACTGTGATTATCATCTGGGATACTCAACCACTGCCAAGGCCTACAAAGTGTTTAATACACGGACCAAGGCAGTGGAGGAGACCTTGAATGTAAAGTTCAATGAACTTTCATCAATGAAAATCCCAGCAAATCCTGCAGATCTGTTTGATCTTGATAAATTCACTTTTGAAAATACTGCTGTCAAGACTAACAGTGCAGGTCCATCAGAGGATTCATCACCAGACTATGGGTATGAGATCATCATTCCTCAACAAAAGTCTGCCACAATGGGAAAAGCATCAGTTGTTCAAAACAGTTGTCAAAGCTCAACCACTGCTACCTCAACAGTTGTTGACCAAAGTAGCCCATCAACCACTGCTTCCACATCAACAAACACTGCTGACAAAATTCCCCAAACAGTGGATAAAAGTCAGCATGTGTCCTCATCATTACCTCCTATTCCACCGCCTTTTGAAGCCACTGCTGGGTCATCAAAGTCACCAGCAGTGGTTAGCTCAGATGATACACATTTGCAGCCTTCACCAACAAATGCCATCATTCCATACCAAGGAGATTTAATCTACTTGAGATCTCATCCACCTGATCAAATCATTGGCAACATCAATGAAGGGGTGCTCACAAGAAGCCAAACCCAAAACATTTGTCTTTTTGCTGGTTTTCTATCACTCCATCAGCCAGTCAAGTATCAAGAGGCACTGAAAGACAACAGCTGGGTAGAAGCCATGCAAGAGGAGCTCCAATAGTTCAAAAGACAACACGTATGGGAGCTTGTACCACTGCCAAAAGATGTCAGTCCCATCGGCACAAAGTGGGTCTTTAAAAACAAAACTGATGAAAGGGGCATTGTTGTCAAGAATAAAGCAAGGCTTGTGGTTCAAGGTTACAGACAGGAAGAGGGGATTGATTATGATGAAACATTTGCCCCAGTAGAAAGATTGGAAGCTATAAGACTGTTCCTGGCCTTTGCTATCAACCACAACATGAAGGTGTTTCAAATGGATATCAAAAGTGCTTTCCTCTATGGTACAATTCAAGAAGAGGTGTATGTTTGTCAACCTCCAGGTTTTGAGGATCCATTTTATCCAGATCATGTCTACAGGCTAAACAAAGCCTTGTATGGCCTGAAACAAACACCTAGGGACTGGTATGAAACTCTTTCCATCTTTCTACTCTCAAATGGTTTCAAAAGAGGTACCATTGATAAAACACTATTTTTAAAATGGAGAGGAAAGGATTTAATGATTGTCCAAATTTATGTGGATGACATTATTTTTGGAAGCACATGTAACAAAATGTGTGAAGAGTTTAGGGAACTCATGACAGCTGAGTTTGAAATGAGTACAATGGGTGAGCTGCAATGCTTTCTTGGTCTCCAAGTTCAGCAAATGCAAAATGGAACTTTCATTCATCAAAGCAAATATGCTAAAGAACTTTTGAATAAATTTGATATGAATGATTGTAAACCACGCAGCACACCCATGGCAACAAATAAGCTTGTCATGTCTGATGAAAAGGATGAGCTGATTGACCAAACACTTTATAGAAGCATGATTGGGTCTTTATTGTACCTAACTGCATCTAGACCAGACATCATGTTTGCAACATGTGTCTGTGCAAGAAGTCAATCAGCTCCCAGAAAATCAAATCTCATTGCTGTAAAAAGGATCTTCAGATACATAAAAGGTGCTCCCACACTTGGTATCTGGTATCCAGCTAATGGGAATATCAAGCATTCAGGTTTTTCAGACAGTGACTTTGCTGGATGTCACACCACAAGGAAGTCCACTTCAGGAGGGTGCCAGTTTCTAGGTGATTGCTTAGTCTCTTGGCAAAGCAAAAAGCAAGCAGCTGTTTCAACATCCACTGCTGAAACTGAATACATTGCTGCTGCAAGCTGTACAGCCCAACTCCTGTGGCTTCAAAATCAGTTGCTGGATTTTGGTATCACTGCCTTAAAGACACCACTCATGTTGGATAGCCAGGCAGCAGAAAATATCATCAAAAATCCAGTTTCCCATTCAACCACCAAACACATCGACATCAGACATCACTTTGTGAGAGATTGCTATGAAAAAGGTTTGATTTCTCTGCATCTTGTTCCAACTAAAGACCAGCTGGCAGATGTGCTCACAAAAGCATTAGACACAGCCACTTTTGAAAGTTTGGTCTCTAGGATTGGCATGCTAAACATGGAATAACAAGCAACATCTTGTTTTTCTATGAATAAAAGCATTAAAATGTTTTCAGAAAATCAAAAATCCATCCTTAAAAATAGCTAAAAATGAAGTTTTCATTAAAATCCTTAAAAGTCTGCCATAACCACTGCTTGTTCAAAAGTCTGCTCTACTTCAAAGTCTGTCCACTACTGAAAGCCATCCTTTGTCCTCTCATTTCCTTGATAAACTCTGTTGTTCAAAAGCAGTGTCTTATCCACTGATATGCTATCCACTGATAGTGAAAATCATCCACTGCTTCCATTTTACTGTTGTAACCACTGCCTTCATCAGTAACTTTCATAAAAGTACTGTCCTTCATTTCATCAGAGATTGGCATGTGGGCAGTACATTGTGGTCAGACCTTTTGTAACCGTTGCCACGTCAGCATTCACTTTTTCTCTATAAAACCCCCACTTCACAACAAAAACAGGGTTTTACTGTCGAATTGAATTCTCAAAAATTCTCTTCTCAAAGCAGTTTTTCTTCAAATCCCTTCATAACTTTCTTCAATCATCATCTCCAAAATGACAAAATCAAAGTCATCTGCAAAACCCACTTCCAAATCAACATCCAAACAAGCCTCTCAAAAGGCGAAACCCACTGAAATTCCACACAAACCATCTCACAATCTTCTGGGTCTTCTCACAAAACTCGGCACCACAAATATCTTCAACTCCATCATTGATACCATCTCCGCATCAAAATACAAAATTTTGTTAACAGCGGATGCACCAATTTACTTGACAACCCAAAGAGAGTTTTGGAAGAATGCAACCCTTGAAAAACAAGGAGACACAGTAATAGCAATCAACTCTTCTCTAAAGGGTAAAGTCATCAAGATTACAACACAATCCATCTCAGAGGTCTTTCAACTCGATGATCAGGAAGGTAATATTACTTTTCCCAAAAACGAGTTAAAAATGATTTTCTGGAAAGAGGGTATAATGCCGAAGTGAAAAAGGACACCTTACAAAAAGGTTACTTCCCTTCTGCAACAAGGTTTTTATTTCATACCCTTCTAATGTGTGTTTCAAACAAAACCACCGCTTTTAATGAAATACCATTAAAAATTCAAAATCTGGGATATGCTATTCTTCAAGAAGAAAATTTTAATTATTCCTGGGAAATTTTTAATGATCTGGTTAAAAATGTTGAAACAAAATCATTCTTACTGTTTCCAAGATTTCTAAGTTGTTATGTTGAAAAGAAATTCAGTAAGAATGATATTTCTGAAATAAACCAAGGTGACTCTTTACAAATGCACATCATAACTGCTGAAACTTTTACAAGAATGTCAACACCTTGCAAAACACAAGCAGAGGTGCCTGAGCAGAATTTAGCAGCTACCACTGCTCCTCAGGTACCTGCTGCTGAGCCCACTGCTCAAGGTGATCAAAGTAGCAAAACAACTGCTTTGAAACCCACACCTACAATCACCAAAAAGCCAACAAAAAGAAAAACTCAAAAACCCCCCCAAAACCATCAAAAAGGCAACTCTAGAGGATGAGATACCAGAGCAACTGCCTGTGACAAAACAAAAGTCACAAGAAACCACTGCTGCTTCTTCCTCACAGCAGTTAGTACAAATATCTCCACCCGTAACCAAAACTCCTCCTGTTTCTTCTCAAAAAGAACAGGTTGTACACATAGGGACTCCACTATCTGATGCTCTGGAATCACTCGTTTCCATCATCCACAGCCCAATGCCCGGGGAAAATTCTCTTTCTACACCAAACATCACATCCACAATTCCCCCACCAACTAAACTTCTGTTGGATGCAATTGATTTGAACCAGGCACTGACCAGTCCTTCTCAATCACCTATCAATGAGAATATGCCTCAACAAATGACTGGGTCTGATGTATCAATCTTTGCTAACCCACCAACACAACCTGAGGAGGTTACACCCCTTGAGTTACAAGTAACTCTTGGTGGTAATCCAAGTGAAGCAGCCACTACAACTGTTGAACCCACTGGTTTACAGTTGGACAGTGGTTACATTAATAAGACTTCCTTGGAGGCAATTCCTTCCATAGCACCTCTGACATCTACCAGTGGCTTCTTTTTTACCACTGGCAACATCAAAAGATTGTCAAGTGTTGAAGGAAGAAGACCCGAGTACCAAGAAAAAGGGGCATCAGTGGTTAATGTTTGGAGTACACTCCCTACCTCAACCACTGATAAAACCACTGCTAGTGGGAAATCAGATGATCCCATTAAATTGGGTGATGGTTTAAAATATTTGGAATTGACGGAACGTGTTGATAAACTGGATACTTCAGTTGCAGATATCAAAGAAATGCTGCAACAGCTGCTGAAGGTACAAAAGATGCAATCCACTGTTGTTCCACCTCAAGCACCTGCTCCACCACAAGCACCTGCTGCAAATGAGCTCTGGAATCTATTTCAACCTTTTCTCCAACAACAAAAACAAATGGCTGATCAGCAACATGAAATACATGTACAAAAGCTGAGAAATATCATGGAGTCCAGGTTCAAGAACACACAAGCAGACATCAAGGCTCTCAAGGCCCATTTATTGAAAACCACTGGCACTGCTCCTCCTACTGTTCTCTTTATTGATCAACTTCCCCCAGATAATGCCAAAAAGGGGGAGAAAATTCAGGAGTGGATAAGGAAGGGAATAGATGATGGTCTTTACATTGAACCAGAAAGGGATAATATGACCAGAAAAATTCCTTTGCCAGATGGTAACAAAAAGGTTGATGTTACCCAAGAAGCACTTAAGCTATAGCAAGTGTAAAAAGGGACAGAGAGGCAAAGGATATGTCAAGGTGGAATGAGGAGAAAAGAGCTTACATGGAGCTGAATGCGCAGGGTTGTTCTGAGCCAAAGGATGCTAAAAATCCTAAGCCAAAAAGAAATCCCACTACAAAAGTGAGGGAACCCAAGTCCATCTCATCCAGAATTCCAAAGCATACTCCAAAACCACCATCCAAAAGCCACCAACATCAAACCTCCATCCAAACAGCTGTTGTAACTCCTGCTGTATCAACTACTGCTGGTACTTCAGAGGTTTCAACATCTGTTACCACTTCAACACACACCACTTCAATACACACCACAACCACTGCTTTACCACCACCACCATCACCACCAAAAACAACATCACCACCATCGCCTCCTACCAAAAAGCAGAAGACAACAGATGCTACAACATCTGTTGTAATGACAACAGTGGTTGAAGCACCAGTTGTTTCAACAGCTGTTAGTCAAACACAAACCACTGCCACTCAAAATACCTCCACTGTTCCACCCAAAGCATCATCATTCCCTCCTCAAACAAAAAGGAGAAGGCTAATCCTAAAAGATGATGACACATCTCCACCACCAACATCTTCAAAATCCTTATCACTTGTCATAATTCCAAAACCCATGCCTTTCTCTTCAGCTCAAATTCTAAAGCCATTACCTCCTGCTGGTGTCTCATTTCCTCTGGAACTCATAGCAGTTAGGGAAGAAATCAAATCCTTCTACTATGAGGATGACCCAGCTAAAAGGAGTTTGCCATCAGTTGAAGGATATCCTAGGCCAAACAATATTGAAGAATATTTGAAACTCAAGGCCAAACAAGCAGAGGATAACTCAATCAAAAATAAACAAGGGAAATCTGATAGAGAATTTCAGCAAAACTATCAGTTTCTACTCACACAGGTCAGACTTATGGAGCAATTTGCCAAAAATGTATGTCAGCAAATCTCAGAAAGGGCAGATGAGTCCTTGAGAAAAGACTACATTGAGAACATCATGACCTACAAGAAATACAAGGGGGAGAAACACATGTACAAAAACTGGACCATTCCTGAGCTTGAAAAAGAGGCAACCAGGATTCAAGAAATGATAAAAAATAAGGTCAAGCAGACTCCACCTGAAAAATTCAAACAGTTTGAAGCTGATAAGGCCTTAGAGTTGAAGAGAATGAAAGAGGAGCTGATAGCAGCTGAATATGGGTCAAAGAATTCAGTGTCAAAGTGGGGAGAAGATAGGGTCAGTGTCACACCCCGACTTTCCACGTGTCACCGGTGGGCCCGGTGGGGAGTATCGTGATGTAGTTGATATCATCATAGTCAAACAACACAATATATAAATGCACAGCGGAAGCAAAAGATAAATTATATTACAATCCGAATATAAAGTAATATCCAGTATTACAACGGAAAGTAAAGGATCCACAGGCAGATCTTAAGATATAAATATTGTTCAACAGACTTTAGACGCCTAGAGCTTGCAAGATTCTTTATAATTAGACGCGTAGATAGGGTCCTGCTTCGAGTCCCACTATATTCTTCGTATTGCCGTTCTAAGGCCTTTGTAACTGCGTCGTCTACCAACGCCTTCAATTCAGCACCCGTTAAATTAATCCGGGTGTTGTCAATATTCTCCACTGGATGGCTATTGATCTCGTCAGAATTAGCCATTTTAATTGAACTGTTACAGAAAACAAGGACAATGGTTTACTTGGGAGTTTATTATGGAATTGCCTTTTATGGCAATTCATTAACCATGGTAACGGAGACCATATTTGGTCAATTTATTAAACACATTTATTTAGGATTTCTATTATAATTTATCCTAATTATAAAACAATAACGGTTTTATTTGGGGCACAAAAGGCCTAGTCATAAGGACATTTTAAATTATAAGCTATGATTTCGGAGAATCAAAGCATAAAGGTTCGAATCTAGTTCATTACTTTTATTTGACAGGGAGTCATTGCTACCACTGTCTTTTGGCTCAGGTAGAAATGAGCAAGGCCCGTAGGCACTATATTACCTAATGAATGGTCACAATATAATCATCTTAATTGATGATTTAAACCCATGATGCAGAGATCATTAAGTTGGGTTAGGAATCTTTTGAAGAATCCAATAATAAGAATGACGTGTGTGATTTTAATGAATCACGTCTGCCAGGAGTGTTAACATATTTCCAGATGTCAACAGGGATACGAATCTTTTAAATAGGTCTTACCATCTTGGCCAGGTCTTTACAATGACACTCAGGCTAGGTTTCACTCTTAAGATTCTTATTCATATGTATACTGGCAGGGAAGGAAGGATATTTATTTTATTCAGGATTTTTATCATAAATCCTAATTTACAAGTTAATAATAGCACAAATGGCCTAGTCGCGTAGACAAGTTTAATTTATAAGCCACGATTTCGGAGAACCGAGGCATTAAGGTTTGAATCAATGTTCATTACCTTTTTCTTGACAGGGAGTTGTAGGCTACCACTGTCTTTAGTCCTAATTGACGATACAAGGCAAATCGATTGACATTACAAAACGATGTTTTAAGACAATAATAATCATCACACTAATGATAGTAGTCATGATAGTATTGATCATATTGACTATGAGGCTTGGGCATAGCCCACCACCTTAGACAAGAACCATAATGGTTACAACTGTCATTGTCGTATTGACAATATAATAAAATATAGCCCGTAGGCACTTCATCACTAAGGATGTTAATAATTTGATCATCATATTGATGATATTAGTCATGATCACATTGATCATAAAGACTATTAGGCTTGAGCATAGCTCACCACCTTAGACAAGGAATCATAAAGATCACAATGTCTTTGTCTCAAATGGACAATACATTATAGCCCGTAGGCAAAACATCACTAAAGGATGATTATTTCAAATAAGGGAATTTAGATTAACCCCTTTTGTAAGGATGGCCTGTGTGACTTTAACGATTCACAGTTTGCCAAAACTGTTAACATACTTACAGATTTTAACAGGGATTAGAATCTTTTGGATAGGTTTTACCGTCTTGGCCATGTCTGAAATGACATTTAGGCTAGGTTTTACCATCTTGGCCATGTCTGTATTGACATTTAGGCTAGGTTTTACCATCTTGGCCATGTCTGCATTGACATTTAGGCTAGGTTTTACCTTTAAGATTCTTTTAATATTTAACGCAGAGCAATCCTATTTTGAAATGTTAAATTATGGATCTGAACCTAATTATGGAACTACCATCTTGGCCCGGTCTTAAAAATGACACGTGGCTAGGTCTTGTCCTTTTTTAGATTTTGCCATTTTATTATAATGGTAGATCTTATAAAAGGAATGTTATTTTTCCTTTATTTCATATTTCATATTTAGAATGGAAACTTAAATTTAATCAATCCACTATATAAAAATACATAGTTGCCCTAAGCGGGACTTGAAAGGAATAATGTGTCCTCGGAGGGACTGAAAGATAAATATGTCCTTATGAGGAGTAATAAGGAAACGATCTTCAATAAAAGGAGTTTCTTCTTCATTTTATTTCTGAATGCTTTCACCTTGGATGCTCGTTTCATTCTAGCCGCGGTACGAAGCTCAGCATTTCGGGGCTCCGGGTGTGGAGAACTCCTATTATGGCTTCTTCGCTTGGCGACGTATTCAATAAAAAGATTGGAAGCAAAATTCCATATTAGGATTGAGAATATTCCTATGTTAAGTCTAGACTCAGAAGGTCAAGGAATGTGCAAATGTGTCATTGAGATTAAACACAAAAAGCTAGTGTTTAATTCACTCAATGTTGGCTCTGATACCAACCTGTCACACCCCGACTTTCCACGTGTCACCGGTGGGCTCGGTGGGGAGTATCGTGACGTAGTTGATATCATCATAGTCAAACAACACAATATATAAATGCACAGCGGAAGCAAAAGATAAATTATATTACAATCCGAATATAAAGTAATATCCAGTATTACAACGGAAAGTAAAGGATCCACATGCAGATCTTAAGATATAAATATTGTTCAACAGACTTTAGACGCCTAGAACTTGCAAGACTCTTTATTAACGTCCTGAGCAGCTTCCAGCCTATTTACGTACTTGTACCTGTTACTAAGACTTTTGAAAATACGTCAGTTTTCACTGGTAAATACACTCAACTGACTCATTTGAAAAGAGTTTAAGAAAATTGGCTTGAATGCACTTCGGCACAAAATATGTAGACACATTGATTAAAATGCACAAGGCAAAATTAATCTTTTATACTTTGATTTAGATGCACAGAGGCAAAATAAATCTTTTATACTTTGATTTAGATGCACAGAGGCAAAATAAATCTTTTATACTTGGGGCAAACTATATCTCATGTTATCAGTTTTTACATAACTTGCTCTACATACGGGGCCCGGTTCTATGCCGGTTCATGATTAACCGACACACCACTATTCCCTTATTGGGAATCCCTTATTGGGTATAATTAATTAATTAGCATATAGCATCTGTCAGGTGTATGCCTACACCCCGTGCTTAAGTCGTGGCCATTGCATTTAATGAGTCAAGGATATCCAGGACACGGTCGCATTAATCCCCAATGTTTCAGTCAAGCAATACGAATTAAAACAGGTTATTTGGATTTCCCGACTTATTGGTCTTTGAATCCCATACCTGACCGTGCGGTATTTATATTACCGTATCCCAAGCCCGTAATAGGGAAAATAAGTTAAGAGTATTTACCTGAGCTAGCTCCTGTCTTAAATAGCAAGAATTATAATAACTCAGCCGTATTCACTTAAGTAAGCGTAGGTACAATTTACTGGAAGGCTCTAGTCTGGAATGATGGTATAAATAACCAATTAGAATACTAACGGGTCTTTAATTAAGCCTAAGCTTAGACCGGTTTATTATATGGTTCAAACGCACGATTAAGCGAAGACCGGAATAGAATGTGTTTTAGACCCGACAATTTTGAAGACTTGTATAATATGGGTATTTCATCCACATTCTGTATTTTGAGGTAAAACCGATAAGGTTTGACCCGTTTAGGCTAGTTTATGTAAACTAGTTACATAAACCGAACCGAACGCGTAATAAGCGTGACGGGTATTCACGAGAGCTATATGCAGGTTTCCTAAGTTAATTATGCCTCAAATATGTTGTGACATCAGTAAGATGTCTTTCATTATGCCCGAAACGTGTTTAAACACAAACTAGGCCCCGTAGGGGTAGTTTGGTCATTTAAAAGTTTATAAAAGAGTTTAAGTAACAACCTGAGTTACAGGTCTGATGTAATCAGCAAAAATATATAATTTTCTAAGTTATATTAGTAGGATAAAGCATATATGTGAAATTTATCATTTATAACCAAACTATGCCCCGTAGGGGTATTTTGGTAATTTCACATAAGCCGAAAAGCTCAATACTGAAGTCTGAGTTTAACAACCTTTGCTTACTGTTAAAATATTATAATTTGCCTCAAATATCAGTAGGTATCAACCCTTGTATGTTTTATATAGTTATAGCACATACTATGCGTTAAAAACGCTTAAAAAGGCGATTAGAAGCCTTTTCCGGGTTCGATACATAAAGCTGATATTTTTATTATTCCAGACGGCTTAAAATAATTTATTTATCATATGTGATCAATAGCAAAAGGTTTGGAGTCGTTTAGATATGTAAAACTCATTTTATGGCCCGTAAGGGCAAAACCGACAATTACCGGATTAAGCCTACGACTACTAGTTTTGCTCAGCCTAAAATTAATTAAAAATCTTTAAATATCCCAAAATAATATATTAAATCAGTGGGTATTAAGTTTGATACCAAAAAGTAGGCTTAACTAGGCTATACGCTAATTACGCCGTTTTATTAACATAAAGCATTCATTTTGCGATAATGAGCATAACTCTTAATCTACAAATCAAACTGATGTCAAACTTTGCATACAAGTTTATATATCATTAATTAAAGTTTCTACTCTTTTACATTTCCAAAAATCATGTTTTAAGGTAATAAGGGCATAATGGTCAACATATGAGCAATTAACGGAATCATGCGTATTAATCGGTTAACTAACGAACCATGGTGTATAATCACAGAGGGTTATACTAGCATGTAACCTGGTCCAAATGAAGCTCTAAGGAATTTCTAAAACATACCATAACGGGTCAGAACTGAAAGTCAAAGTAAAAGTCAAACTATGCGACTTTCGGTTCCGAACCGGGTCTTTACAGGAAATTGTCGGGTTGAACATGTTTAGACATGTTCTTACACTTATTACCAAGTTATATTAATGTTCAAACAGGTTGTATGTGTTCTACATTGCTAATTATGTATTAATTAGAAAATACACTTCCTGTTGACTTTTTAATAATACGTTTGACCCGACATTTGACCTAGTTAGAGTGGAAATCAGGGGGGGGGGGGGGCTTTTGAGGGTTTATTACCCACATAATTACCAACTTATAACTACTTTTGATTCGACTAATCACTGGACCATTAGTGATTAATCTTAAAGTCAACCGTTACTTACGACGGTTTGACTTTTAAGCTAAAACTAAGCTAAAACTTAATCAAGAAAGGTTTAGCAAACTTACCAAGGTCCTATGCACTAATTATGATCACTTGAGCCTGCTTGGGAGCTCCAGAATTGATCAGGAATGCAAGAGAAGATGTGAAGATCATTGGTGCATATCATGGCCTTTATATAGTGTTTAAATCACCATAACTTGTTGACACACAAGTCTACTATTGACCACAAATCACCAACACATGTCCCTAAGGTCCTAGGAGGCATTTAGGGGTCGCCCATGTTGAGAAAAATCGTTTAAAGTCGATCATAAGCACAAGGGCAGACAATAAATAACAAAATTCACATCAGACTACCCCTAGCGTGACGCCAGGCCCCCCTCGCGTCGCGCTAGGCCCCTTCTGCACAAAATCCACATTTTTAGATTTTTGCGATTTGATCCTTGGCTCTTCAAAATTCGATTAGGCACTTGTTTCTTGCATTATAAACCCTCATAATTGATCCATAAGGGCTTTAAAACATATACCCACTTTGTTAAGTCCCCGGTTAACTTAATTGTTACCCGAAAAGTCCTAACTTTCAACGTTTACGCTTTAACCCCTCGTACACGAATTTGATCATAACTTTCTCATACGATAACGAAACTTTATGAAATTTTAATCGTGCATTCTAGTGAGCATAATTAACCGTTACAAAGCTTCGGGTTTGTCAAAAGGTCACTCAGAGGTATAACTTAAACATGTTGACACATTTAGTCCCTGTAGTTTGTAATCTCTCACTTTTAGCTCCGTATGATCCATGATTTATTCGTTTGAAGGTATGAGCATCTTGTAGGGTTAATATACAATATATTTATTCACTGTTGACATTTAGAATACGTATATCCACAAACTTTCCATGATTGTCAACTTTAGTCCTTCTATGATATTTCTTTCACACGTTTAAACATTTGACACGTGTCAACACATTATAGGACGTGAATTTTCGAGGTGTTACATCCTCACCCCCTTAAAAGAAATCTCGACCTCGAGATTTGTTAACGTAAAGGAAGTATTTTCTGCCTTATATTGGGCTTAATCTTCCCTAGTATTTTTGAGTCTCTAAGGCACTCCAATTGACCTTTATACTAGGTACATGTATCTTTTTGGAGCTTCTAATCATGTCGATTCTTAATCGACACAGGTTGCTCACCATATCATAAATCTGCATATCATTATGTGATAGTGCTTTTTGACTTATTGGCGACACACATCATTCGGTCACTAGTGTGTAATGTATTGCGAGCTCCTTCAACTCCTTAAATAGGTTTTTGCTTATAAGCTACTTGATCTTGATACATTCGATTTCCTTCGAATGGTTCTATACATTCAGAGCCTAACTAGCCTGATATTTTAACAATTTTGTTCTATCAGATATAAAGCTTTTACAACAATTGTAGCCTTAAGCGGGATGTTTGTCCTAACCTCCTCTTGCCTCTCTGGAGGTAAACAAGGTAGTTCTTATAAAGAAGATAATTATGACACACAGAGATGTCAGAGATTTCCTTAATCTCAGGCTTCGGCTCATCTATCGATGTCGGTGTCAGATAATTGACACACTCTCTTTACAATTGCAAGGATGTCCTAAGTAGAGATACTTATAAGGACATTTTATATTGGATATCTTCTTTGAATACTACTAGTCGACTTCAGTACAATATGATCATTGGGATATCTCAGGGGTTCCATGCATTAAACCTCCATACTGATCAGGCATGGAAGCAATCTATGGGACACTCTAGGATACGCCAATCCTCATATGGCACTCTAATCAAACATGGTTTGGCATTTGCAGGCGATATAAAATAATGGGAAAAATAAAATAAAATAATATATATGTTGTCGTACTCTTTCTGGGGAAGAGTACTCCAGATTCTTATGAAAGGATTTTCTCCGAGGATGGGAGAGAGAGTCATTAAAGATTCCGTTGGTAGATTATACCTCATTTTTAATATCTGAAATTCTTATGAATGTAATCAAAAGCTTACTAAGCTTATGGTTTACTAAAGGTTTATTATCCCTTGCATTAACGTAAAATATTAAGCAGATACAATCGATGCTAAAAGGTAAAGACGTACCTAATGCTATTATTGAGATGCACTGTCTCTGGCATTCAACCGTTAGTTTAGGCGTTTCCTTTCTTATCCTTCCCAGAATTAGCTGCTCCTTCCTTGGCAGCCTCAGGGCAATTAGTACTGATGTGACCCTTTTCGCCACAGCTGAAGCAGTTTGCATTCTTTATGTCCCTACATTCGTGGGACTGGTGACCAGTTCTTTTGCAGATGCCACATTGCTTTATCTTTTGGTTTGATCGACACTGTCCCCAGTGCTTTCTGTTGCAAGTTTTGCATGTAGGCTTCTTGTTGGAATCCTGTTGGTTATTGTTGAGCTCGGATTTGCTCTTCTTAGGATTCTGGGAGTTATCCTCCTCCCTTTTACGCTTCCCATCTTCAGAGGCTTTGGCAGCCTTGTTTCTGACCACATCGAGTGTGAGAGATAGCGACAGATCTGCCGCTGACCTGAATGTAGTAGGTCTCGATGCTTTTACACTGGCCTTTATTTCTGGGGCTAAACCCCCAATAAAGCGAGCTATTCGCTTTGGTTCCGGTGTGATCAAATAAGGAACCAATCGAGACTTGGTATTGAAACTTGTAAGGTATGCTTAGCAATCTAAGTTCTCCATGACTAATGACAAGAATTCAGTCTCGATCTTCTCAACTTCATGTTGAGGACAGTAATTTTCTCTGATAAGAGCAACGAACTGATCCCAAGTCATGTTGTACAAAGGAATCTTCCCGGTGGCCTGAATCAACGATCTCCACCAAGCTAAGGCCTCACCCTTAAATGATTGCGACACAAACTTGACCACATCCCTCTCAGCGCACCCGCTGATATCCACAACTGTATCCATCTCATCCAACCTCGTCATACAATCCACAGCTCCTTCTTCCCCAGTGAAATCCCGGGGTTTACATGAAACAAAGTACTTGTAGGAGCAACCCTTATCACGGGGTCCTTGATTCAGTATGATCTGTTGAGACGGATCACTGTGATGATTAGAAGAGTGACGATCGTCACCATCTTTCTTGGGATTTTCCTTTTTGGGAGGTGGCTTGCTGTGAGCCTCAGAGTGTGTTTTAGGCTTTGAGTGCGGCGTAGATAGGGTCCTGCTTCGAGTCCCACTATATTCTTCGTATTGCCGTTCTAAGGCCTTTGTAACTGCGTCGTCTACCAACGCCTTCAATTCAGCACCCGTTAAATTAATCCGGGTGTTGTCAATATTCTCCACTGGATGGCTATTGATCTCGTCAGAATTAGCCATTTTAATTGAACTGTTACAGAAAACAAGGACAATGGTTTACTTGGGAGTTTATTATGGAATTGCCTTTTATGGCAATTCATTAACCATGGTAACGGAGACCATATTTGGTCAATTTATTAAACACATTTATTTAGGATTTCTATTATAATTTATCCTAATTATAAAACAATAACGGTTTTATTTGGGGCACAAAAGGCCTAGTCATAAGGACATTTTAAATTATAAGCTATGATTTCGGAGAATCAAAGCATAAAGGTTCGAATCTAGTTCATTACTTTTATTTGACAGGGAGTCATTGCTACCACTGTCTTTTGGCTCAGGTAGAAATGAGCAAGGCCCGTAGGCACTATATTACCTAATGAATGGTCACAATATAATCATCTTAATTGATGATTTAAACCCATGATGCAGAGATCATTAAGTTGGGTTAGGAATCTTTTGAAGAATCCAATAATAAGAATGACGTGTGTGATTTTAATGAATCACGTCTGCCAGGAGTGTTAACATATTTCCAGATGTCAACAGGGATACGAATCTTTTAAATAGGTCTTACCATCTTGGCCAGGTCTTTACAATGACACTCAGGCTAGGTTTCACTCTTAAGATTCTTATTCATATGTATACTGGCAAGGAAGGAAGGATATTTATTTTATTCAGGATTTTTATCATAAATCCTAATTTACAAGTTAATAATAGCACAAATGGCCTAGTCGCGTAGACAAGTTTAATTTATAAGCCACGATTTCGGAGAACCGAGGCATTAAGGTTTGAATCAATGTTCATTACCTTTTTCTTGACAGGGAGTTGTAGGCTACCACTGTCTTTAGTCCTAATTGACGATACAAGGCAAATCGATTGACATTACAAAACGATGTTTTAAGACAATAATAATCATCACACTAATGATAGTAGTCATGATAGTATTGATCATATTGACTATGAGGCTTGGGCATAGCCCACCACCTTAGACAAGAACCATAATGGTTACAACTGTCATTGTCGTATTGACAATATAATAAAATATAGCCCGTAGGCACTTCATCACTAAGGATGTTAATAATTTGATCATCATATTGATGATATTAGTCATGATCACATTGATCATAAAGACTATTAGGCTTGAGCATAGCTCACCACCTTAGACAAGGAATCATAAAGATCACAATGTCTTTGTCTCAAATGGACAATACATTATAGCCCGTAGGCAAAACATCACTAAAGGATGATTATTTCAAATAAGGGAATTTAGATTAACCCCTTTTGTAAGGATGGCCTGTGTGACTTTAACGATTCACAGTTTGCCAAAACTGTTAACATACTTACAGATTTTAACAGGGATTAGAATCTTTTGGATAGGTTTTACCGTCTTGGCCATGTCTGAAATGACATTTAGGCTAGGTTTTACCATCTTGGCCATGTCTGTATTGACATTTAGGCTAGGTTTTACCATCTTGGCCATGTCTGCATTGACATTTAGGCTAGGTTTTACCTTTAAGATTCTTTTAATATTTAACGCAGAGCAATCCTATTTTGAAATGTTAAATTATGGATCTGAACCTAATTATGGAACTACCATCTTGGCCCGGTCTTAAAAATGACACGTGGCTAGGTCTTGTCCTTTTTTAGATTTTGCCATTTTATTATAATGGTAGATCTTATAAAAGGAATGTTATTTTTCCTTTATTTCATATTTCATATTTAGAATGGAAACTTAAATTTAATCAATCCACTATATAAAAATACATAGTTGCCCTAAGCGGGACTTGAAAGGAATAATGTGTCCTCGGAGGGACTGAAAGATAAATATGTCCTTATGAGGAGTAATAAGGAAACGATCTTCAATAAAAGGAGTTTCTTCTTCATTTTATTTCTGAATGCTTTCACCTTGGATGCTCGTTTCATTCTAGCCGCGGTACGAAGCTCAGCATTTCGGGGCTCCGGGTGTGGAGAACTCCT
The DNA here is from genome assembly GCA_030545235.1 of Helianthus tuberosus. Lineage (NCBI taxonomy): Eukaryota > Viridiplantae > Streptophyta > Magnoliopsida > Asterales > Asteraceae > Helianthus > Helianthus tuberosus. Next base: position 1,950 of record JARYGA010019667.1, on the reverse strand, counting down.
ATTATGGCTTCTTCGCTTGGCGACGTATTCAATAAAAAGATTGGAAGCAAAATTCCATATTAGGATTGAGAATATTCCTATGTTAAGTCTAGACTCAGAAGGTCAAGGAATGTGCAAATGTGTCATTGAGATTAAACACAAAAAGCTAGTGTTTAATTCACTCAATGTTGGCTCTGATACCAACCTGTCACACCCCGACTTTCCACGTGTCACCGGTGGGCTCGGTGGGGAGTATCGTGACGTAGTTGATATCATCATAGTCAAACAACACAATATATAAATGCACAGCGGAAGCAAAAGATAAATTATATTACAATCCGAATATAAAGTAATATCCAGTATTACAACGGAAAGTAAAGGATCCACATGCAGATCTTAAGATATAAATATTGTTCAACAGACTTTAGACGCATAGAACTTGCAAGACTCTTTATTAACGTCCTGAGCAGCTTCCAGCCTATTTACGTACTTGTACCTGTTACTAAGACTTTTGAAAATACGTCAGTTTTCACTGGTAAATACACTCAACTGACTCATTTGAAAAGAGTTTAAGAAAATTGGCTTGAATGCACTTCGGCACAAAATATGTAGACACATTGATTAAAATGCACAAGGCAAAATTAATCTTTTATACTTTGATTTAGATGCACAGAGGCAAAATAAATCTTTTATACTTTGATTTAGATGCACAGAGGCAAAATAAATCTTTTATACTTGGGGCAAACTATATCTCATGTTATCAGTTTTTACATAACTTGCTCTACATACGGGGCCCGGTTCTATGCCGGTTCATGATTAACCGACACACCACTATTCCCTTATTGGGAATCCCTTATTGGGTATAATTAATTAATTAGCATATAGCATCTGTCAGGTGTATGCCTACACCCCGTGCTTAAGTCGTGGCCATTGCATTTAATGAGTCAAGGATATCCAGGACACGGTCGCATTAATCCCCAATGTTTCAGTCAAGCAATACGAATTAAAACAGGTTATTTGGATTTCCCGACTTATTGGTCTTTGAATCCCATACCTGACCGTGCGGTATTTATATTACCGTATCCCAAGCCCGTAATAGGGAAAATAAGTTAAGAGTATTTACCTGAGCTAGCTCCTGTCTTAAATAGCAAGAATTATAATAACTCAGCCGTATTCACTTAAGTAAGCGTAGGTACAATTTACTGGAAGGCTCTAGTCTGGAATGATGGTATAAATAACCAATTAGAATACTAACGGGTCTTTAATTAAGCCTAAGCTTAGACCGGTTTATTATATGGTTCAAACGCACGATTAAGCGAAGACCGGAATAGAATGTGTTTTAGACCCGACAATTTTGAAGACTTGTATAATATGGGTATTTCATCCACATTCTGTATTTTGAGGTAAAACCGATAAGGTTTGACCCGTTTAGGCTAGTTTATGTAAACTAGTTACATAAACCGAACCGAACGCGTAATAAGCGTGACGGGTATTCACGAGAGCTATATGCAGGTTTCCTAAGTTAATTATGCCTCAAATATGTTGTGACATCAGTAAGATGTCTTTCATTATGCCCGAAACGTGTTTAAACACAAACTAGGCCCCGTAGGGGTAGTTTGGTCATTTAAAAGTTTATAAAAGAGTTTAAGTAACAACCTGAGTTACAGGTCTGATGTAATCAGCAAAAATATATAATTTTCTAAGTTATATTAGTAGGATAAAGCATATATGTGAAATTTATCATTTATAACCAAACTATGCCCCGTAGGGGTATTTTGGTAATTTCACATAAGCCGAAAAGCTCAATACTGAAGTCTGAGTTTAACAACCTTTGCTTACTGTTAAAATATTATAATTTGCCTCAAATATCAGTAGGTATCAACCCTTGTATGTTTTATATAGTTATAGCACATACTATGCGTTAAAAACGCTTAAAAAGGCGATTAGAAGCCTTTTCCGGGTTCGATACAT
>JARYGA010019666.1:235000-237500 GCA_030545235.1 Helianthus tuberosus | reverse complement strand
TGACCCGAGACGTGAAGCCGTGACCCGACACCACCATAAGAATGCCCGTGAACAACCGTGTCAGCTTTCGTGGCTGTCCGACGTCGTTTGGTGCTGTTACGAAGAATCCCGAGAAAACGGACGTACCGGGCCCGCAGGCCCGAATCCAGATTATTCTTTCCCAAGACCACCGTCAACTTGTCCCGATGGCTCACATGAAGTTTGGTGCCGTTCCGACCTCGTTTGATACGGCTATGGTTGAACCACACGGGCGCTCGGTCCCGACCCGAGCCCAGTCAACGTTTTGACCCGATCAAATCGGCCCGTGACCCGAAACGACCCTACTTGGGCCCTACAACAGCCACGTAAAGTTTCGCGACGATCCGACGTTCTTTCATGGGGTTACGGACAATCCACGCCAAACAAGCGTCACGGGCCGACCGAGCCGGGCCAACGGGCCCTCGGGACCCGAAAACTGAATTTTTTTCATCCAAACCCCTTAAAACACGTTACCGAGGTCTCACGCAAAATTTCATGCCAATCCGACGTCGTTTGATGGGGTTTTGAAAAATTATGATTCCTCAAAAATTTAATGTCTGTTCCTGTCACTTAGCTTTTTGTGCAAAATGTATATATAGGGGAGGGGTGGGTGTTGAGCAGCCCATGCCCGGGCAAGGTAGCTGAGCGCCCAAGCCAAAGGAGGCTGGTGGCGCGCGCATAACAGCACAAATGCCCCAACGATGACCGAGAACAAGCGCCCCTCTCCCCTCCCTCCCCCCACCAAGCGCCCCTCCCCCCCACGTTGCCTGCCCACGTTGCCTCGACGACCAGTAAACCTCGAAAATTATGATTCCTCGAAAAATTAATGTCTGTTCCTGTCACTTTAATTTTTGTGCAAAATGTATATATAGGGGAGACCAGGGGCTTGAGCAACCCCTGTGCCCAAGCAAGGGTAAGATAGAAGCACACGAGACGCGAGGTTTAAAGCCTATACAAGCAAGGCGTCGGTCTCCCCAAGCCCCGTTGCCTATAAATCAAGCCCGGTGCCTTGTAAATGCCCCACACGATGCCTACAAGCAACAACGACGTTTGCTAGTTAATCGATCGATGCCCCACACATTGCACCATGTTGCCTAGTAAACAAGCCATGCTGCCTTGGAAGCGCCCCACATCATGGCATGTTGCCTAGCACGCTGCCCAGCACGCTGCCCTTGTTCCCGCACGACGACCTGAAAGCGTGGCTGACCACGTGCTTGCCTTCAAAAATTATGATTTCTCAAAAAATTAATGTCTGTTCCTGTCACTTTACTTTTTGTGCAGAATGTATATATAGGGGGGTGGTAGTACTCTTGGGGTAGAGAGGCATGTGCTGGGATGGCATGCCAAGGCATGTGCTGGGATGGCATGCCTTGGTGTGTGCTGGGATGGCATGCCAAGGAGAAGCATGTGCTAGGAAGGCATGCCAAGGCCAAGCCAAGGCCAAGGCAAGCACATGCATTGTGAGCGAGATGAGACGGTTGTCTTTACCCCAAGAGTGCCCAAGGGAGAGGAAAGAGGTGTCAAACGCATGCTGAGCCCCACTTCGGTAGTTTGGCACCCCCATAGGCATTGAGGCAAGCGTGCCTATGGGAAAAGTCTGTTGAGCTTGTCAGCCATGTTGGGTATTATTGTCTGGAGGAGATGATGGCACAAGGATGCTGGCTTTAAGGTAACGTTCCGGCAGCACAGCCAGCCCGCAATTGCTAGTTCAAGCGGGTGGAATCTGCCTATAGGGGCGTTGCTTGCTCGCGGTGGAATTGGGCACGCCCAATATGTATCATCGACCGACGACGTAGTTCCTGCATGGCCCCATAGGTATTCAGGCAAGCGTGCCTATGGGAAAAGTCGGTTGAGCTTGTCAGCTATGTTGGGTATTATTGTCTGGAGGAGATGATGGCACAAGGATGCTGGCTTTAAGGTGACGTTCCGGCAGCACAGCCAGCCCGCAATTGCTAGTTCAAGCGGGTGGAATCTGCCTATAGGGGCGTTGCTTGCTCGCGGTGGAATTGGGCACGCCCAATATGTATCATCGACCGACGACGTAGTTCCTGCATGGCCCCATAGGTATTCAGGCAAGCGTGCCTATGGGTAAAGTCGCTTGAGCTTGTCAGCCAAGTTGGGTATTATTGTCTGGACGAGATGATGGCACAAGGATGCTTGCTTTAAGGTAACGTTCCGGCAGCACAGCCAGCCCGCAATTGCTAGTTCAAGCGGGTGGAATCTGCCTATTGGGGCGTTGCTTGCTTGCTGTGGAATTGGGACACGCCCAATATCTATCATCAACCGACGTAGTTCCTGCATGGCCCCATAGGTATTCAGGCAAGCGTGCCTATGGGTAAAGTCGCTCGAGCTTGCCAACACCCATGTTAGCTGTAGTCTGGACCGATGATGGCACAAGGATGCTTGCTTTAAGGTAACATTCCGGCAGCACAGCCAGCCCGCAATTGCTAGTTCAAGCGGGTGGAATCTGCCTATAGGGGTG
>JARYGA010019666.1:225000-227500 GCA_030545235.1 Helianthus tuberosus | reverse complement strand
GTGAAGTCGTGACCCGATACCACCATAAGAACGCCTGTATAAAGTTTGGTGTCGATACGAGTATAACGGCCCGATCCAAGGCCCAACCACACAACGGGTCCGATCAAGGTCTCCGGTCAACACATCGGGCCCGATCGAGGTCTCCGGTCAACACATCGACCGTGAACAACCACGTCAAGTTTGGTGTCGAAACGAGTACAACTGGGACGATCCAAGGCCCAATGATACATCGAAACAGACCCGAGAACGTGAAGTCGTGATCGCAAACCACGTAAGAATGTCCCGTGAACAACTTCACAAAGTTTGGTGTCGATCCGAGCATAACGGGCCCGACCCAAGGCCCAACGGCATCGGGCCCGAACAAGGCCCGTTCAACACGTTGACCCGAAACGTGAAGCCGTGGCCCGACACCACCATAAGAATGTCCGCGAGCAACGGTGTCAACTTTCGTGGCGATCCGACGTTCAACGGGCCCGCTCCAAGGCCCAACGACACATCGGGCCCGAACAAGGCCCAAATGAAGACCTGACCCGAGAACGTGAACTCCTGTTCACAAACCACGTAAGAATGGCCCGTGAACAACCTGTACAAAGTTTGGTGTCGATCCGAGCACAACGGGCCCGACCCAAGGCCCAACGACAAATCGGGCCCGAACATGGCCCGGTCAACACGTTGACCCGAGACGTGAAGCCGTGACCCGACACCACCATAAGAATGCCCGTGAACAACCGTGTCAGCTTTCGTGGCTGTCCGACGTCGTTTGGTGCTGTTACGAAGAATCCCGAGAAAACGGACGTACCGGGCCCGCAGGCCCGAATCCAGATTATTCTTTCCCAAGACCACCGTCAACTTGTCCCGATGGCTCACATGAAGTTTGGTGCCGTTCCGACCTCGTTTGATACGGCTATGGTTGAACCACACGGGCGCTCGGTCCCGACCCGAGCCCAGTCAACGTTTTGACCCGATCAAATCGGCCCGTGACCCGAAACGACCCTACTTGGGCCCTACAACAGCCACGTAAAGTTTCGCGACGATCCGACGTTCTTTCATGGGGTTACGGACAATCCACGCCAAACAAGCGTCACGGGCCGACCGAGCCGGGCCAACGGGCCCTCGGGACCCGAAAACTGAATTTTTTTCATCCAAACCCCTTAAAACACGTTACCGAGGTCTCACGCAAAATTTCATGCCAATCCGACGTCGTTTGATGGGGTTTTGAAAAATTATGATTCCTCAAAAATTTAATGTCTGTTCCTGTCACTTAGCTTTTTGTGCAAAATGTATATATAGGGGTGGGGTGGGTGTTGAGCAGCCCATGCCCGGGCAAGGTAGCTGAGCGCCCAAGCCAAAGGAGGCTGGTGGCGCGCGCATAACAGCACAAATGCCCCAACGATGACCGAGAACAAGCGCCCCTCTCCCCTCCCTCCCCCCACCAAGCGCCCCTCCCCCCCACGTTGCCTGCCCACGTTGCCTCGACGACCAGTAAACCTCGAAAATTATGATTCCTCGAAAAATTAATGTCTGTTCCTGTCACTTTAATTTTTGTGCAAAATGTATATATAGGGGAGACCAGGGGCTTGAGCAACCCCTGTGCCCAAGCAAGGGCAAGATAGAAGCACACGAGACGCGAGGTTTAAAGCCTATACAAGCAAGGCGTCGGTCTCCCCAAGCCCCGTTGCCTATAAATCAAGCCCGGTGCCTTGTAAATGCCCCACACGATGCCTACAAGCAACAACGACGTTTGCTAGTTAATCGATCGATGCCCCACACATTGCACCATGTTGCCTAGTAAACAAGCCATGCTGCCTTGGAAGCGCCCCACATCATGGCATGTTGCCTAGCACGCTGCCCAGCACGCTGCCCTTGTTCCCGCACGACGACCTGAAAGCGTGGCTGACCACGTGCTTGCCTTCAAAAATTATGATTTCTCAAAAAATTAATGTCTGTTCCTGTCACTTTACTTTTTGTGCAGAATGTATATATAGGGGGGTGGTAGTACTCTTGGGGTAGAGAGGCATGTGCTGGGATGGCATGCCAAGGCATGTGCTGGGATGGCATGCCTTGGTGTGTGCTGGGATGGCATGCCAAGGAGAAGCATGTGCTAGGAAGGCATGCCAAGGCCAAGCCAAGGCCAAGGCAAGCACATGCATTGTGAGCGAGATGAGACGGTTGTCTTTACCCCAAGAGTGCCCAAGGGAGAGGAAAGAGGTGTCAAACGCATGCTGAGCCCCACTTCGGTAGTTTGGCACCCCCATAGGCATTGAGGCAAGCGTGCCTATGGGAAAAGTCTGTTGAGCTTGTCAGCCATGTTGGGTATTATTGTCTGGAGGAGATGATGGCACAAGGATGCTGGCTTTAAGGTAACGTTCCGGCAGCACAGCCAGCCCGCAATTGCTAGTTCAAGCGGGTGGAATCTGCCTATAGGGGCGTTGCTTGCTCGCGGTGGAATTGGGCACGCCCAATATGTATCATCGACCGACGACGTAGTTCCTGCATGGCC
>JARYGA010019666.1:192500-195000 GCA_030545235.1 Helianthus tuberosus | reverse complement strand
AGGCCCAACGACACATCGGGCCCGAACAAGGCCCAAATGAAGACCTGACCCGAGAACGTGAACTCCTGTTCACAAACCACGTAAGAATGGCCCGTGAACAACCTGTACAAAGTTTGGTGTCGATCCGAGCACAACGGGCCCGACCCAAGGCCCAACGACAAATCGGGCCCGAACATGGCCCGGTCAACACGTTGACCCGAGACGTGAAGCCGTGACCCGACACCACCATAAGAATGCCCGTGAACAACCGTGTCAGCTTTCGTGGCTGTCCGACGTCGTTTGGTGCTGTTACGAAGAATCCCGAGAAAACGGACGTACCGGGCCCGCAGGCCCGAATCCAGATTATTCTTTCCCAAGACCACCGTCAACTTGTCCCGATGGCTCACATGAAGTTTGGTGCCGTTCCGACCTCGTTTGATACGGCTATGGTTGAACCACACGGGCGCTCGGTCCCGACCCGAGCCCAGTCAACGTTTTGACCCGATCAAATCGGCCCGTGACCCGAAACGACCCTACTTGGGCCCTACAACAGCCACGTAAAGTTTCGCGACGATCCGACGTTCTTTCATGGGGTTACGGACAATCCACGCCAAACAAGCGTCACGGGCCGACCGAGCCGGGCCAACGGGCCCTCGGGACCCGAAAACTGAATTTTTTTCATCCAAACCCCTTAAAACACGTTACCGAGGTCTCACGCAAAATTTCATGCCAATCCGACGTCGTTTGATGGGGTTTTGAAAAATTATGATTCCTCAAAAATTTAATGTCTGTTCCTGTCACTTAGCTTTTTGTGCAAAATGTATATATAGGGGAGGGGTGGGTGTTGAGCAGCCCATGCCCGGGCAAGGTAGTTGAGCGCCCAAGCCAAAGGAGGCTGGTGGCGCGCGCATAACAGCACAAATGCCCCAACGATGACCGAGAACAAGCGCCCCTCTCCCCTCCCTCCCCCCACCAAGCGCCCCTCCCCCCCACGTTGCCTGCCCACGTTGCCTCGACGACCAGTAAACCTCGAAAATTATGATTCCTCGAAAAATTAATGTCTGTTCCTGTCACTTTAATTTTTGTGCAAAATGTATATATAGGGGAGACCAGGGGCTTGAGCAACCCCTGTGCCCAAGCAAGGGCAAGATAGAAGCACACGAGACGCGAGGTTTAAAGCCTATACAAGCAAGGCGTCGGTCTCCCCAAGCCCCGTTGCCTATAAATCAAGCCCGGTGCCTTGTAAATGCCCCACACGATGCCTACAAGCAACAACGACGTTTGCTAGTTAATCGATCGATGCCCCACACATTGCACCATGTTGCCTAGTAAACAAGCCATGCTGCCTTGGAAGCGCCCCACATCATGGCATGTTGCCTAGCACGCTGCCCAGCACGCTGCCCTTGTTCCCGCACGACGACCTGAAAGCGTGGCTGACCACGTGCTTGCCTTCAAAAATTATGATTTCTCAAAAAATTAATGTCTGTTCCTGTCACTTTACTTTTTGTGCAGAATGTATATATAGGGGGGTGGTAGTACTCTTGGGGTAGAGAGGCATGTGCTGGGATGGCATGCCAAGGCATGTGCTGGGATGGCATGCCTTGGTGTGTGCTGGGATGGCATGCCAAGGAGAAGCATGTGCTAGGAAGGCATGCCAAGGCCAAGCCAAGGCCAAGGCAAGCACATGCATTGTGAGCGAGATGAGACGGTTGTCTTTACCCCAAGAGTGCCCAAGGGAGAGGAAAGAGGTGTCAAACGCATGCTGAGCCCCACTTCGGTAGTTTGGCACCCCCATAGGCATTGAGGCAAGCGTGCCTATGGGAAAAGTCTGTTGAGCTTGTCAGCCATGTTGGGTATTATTGTCTGGAGGAGATGATGGCACAAGGATGCTGGCTTTAAGGTAACGTTCCGGCAGCACAGCCAGCCCGCAATTGCTAGTTCAAGCGGGTGGAATCTGCCTATAGGGGCGTTGCTTGCTCGCGGTGGAATTGGGCACGCCCAATATGTATCATCGACCGACGACGTAGTTCCTGCATGGCCCCATAGGTATTCAGGCAAGCGTGCCTATGGGAAAAGTCGGTTGAGCTTGTCAGCTATGTTGGGTATTATTGTCTGGAGGAGATGATGGCACAAGGATGCTGGCTTTAAGGTGACGTTCCGGCAGCACAGCCAGCCCGCAATTGCTAGTTCAAGCGGGTGGAATCTGCCTATAGGGGCGTTGCTTGCTCGCGGTGGAATTGGGCACGCCCAATATGTATCATCGACCGACGACGTAGTTCCTGCATGGCCCCATAGGTATTCAGGCAAGCGTGCCTATGGGTAAAGTCGCTTGAGCTTGTCAGCCAAGTTGGGTATTATTGTCTGGACGAGATGATGGCACAAGGATGCTTGCTTTAAGGTAACGTTCCGGCAGCACAGCCAGCCCGCAATTGCTAGTTCAAGCGGGTGGAATCTGCCTATTGGGGCGTTGCTTGCTTGCTGTGGAATTGGGACACGCCCAATATCTATCATCAACCGACGT
>JARYGA010019666.1:150000-152500 GCA_030545235.1 Helianthus tuberosus | reverse complement strand
GCCCAACGGCATCGGGCCCGAACAAGGCCCGTTCAACACGTTGACCCGAAACGTGAAGCCGTGGCCCGACACCACCATAAGAATGTCCGCGAGCAACGGTGTCAACTTTCGTGGCGATCCGACGTTCAACGGGCCCGCTCCAAGGCCCAACGACACATCGGGCCCGAACAAGGCCCAAATGAAGACCTGACCCGAGAACGTGAACTCCTGTTCACAAACCACGTAAGAATGGCCCGTGAACAACCTGTACAAAGTTTGGTGTCGATCCGAGCACAACGGGCCCGACCCAAGGCCCAACGACAAATCGGGCCCGAACATGGCCCGGTCAACACGTTGACCCGAGACGTGAAGCCGTGACCCGACACCACCATAAGAATGCCCGTGAACAACCGTGTCAGCTTTCGTGGCTGTCCGACGTCGTTTGGTGCTGTTACGAAGAATCCCGAGAAAACGGACGTACCGGGCCCGCAGGCCCGAATCCAGATTATTCTTTCCCAAGACCACCGTCAACTTGTCCCGATGGCTCACATGAAGTTTGGTGCCGTTCCGACCTCGTTTGATACGGCTATGGTTGAACCACACGGGCGCTCGGTCCCGACCCGAGCCCAGTCAACGTTTTGACCCGATCAAATCGGCCCGTGACCCGAAACGACCCTACTTGGGCCCTACAACAGCCACGTAAAGTTTCGCGACGATCCGACGTTCTTTCATGGGGTTACGGACAATCCACGCCAAACAAGCGTCACGGGCCGACCGAGCCGGGCCAACGGGCCCTCGGGACCCGAAAACTGAATTTTTTTCATCCAAACCCCTTAAAACACGTTACCGAGGTCTCACGCAAAATTTCATGCCAATCCGACGTCGTTTGATGGGGTTTTGAAAAATTATGATTCCTCAAAAATTTAATGTCTGTTCCTGTCACTTAGCTTTTTGTGCAAAATGTATATATAGGGGAGGGGTGGGTGTTGAGCAGCCCATGCCCGGGCAAGGTAGCTGAGCGCCCAAGCCAAAGGAGGCTGGTGGCGCGCGCATAACAGCACAAATGCCCCAACGATGACCGAGAACAAGCGCCCCTCTCCCCTCCCTCCCCCCACCAAGCGCCCCTCCCCCCCACGTTGCCTGCCCACGTTGCCTCGACGACCAGTAAACCTCGAAAATTATGATTCCTCGAAAAATTAATGTCTGTTCCTGTCACTTTAATTTTTGTGCAAAATGTATATATAGGGGAGACCAGGGGCTTGAGCAACCCCTGTGCCCAAGCAAGGGCAAGATAGAAGCACACGAGACGCGAGGTTTAAAGCCTATACAAGCAAGGCGTCGGTCTCCCCAAGCCCCGTTGCCTATAAATCAAGCCCGGTGCCTTGTAAATGCCCCACACGATGCCTACAAGCAACAACGACGTTTGCTAGTTAATCGATCGATGCCCCACACATTGCACCATGTTGCCTAGTAAACAAGCCATGCTGCCTTGGAAGCGCCCCACATCATGGCATGTTGCCTAGCACGCTGCCCAGCACGCTGCCCTTGTTCCCGCACGACGACCTGAAAGCGTGGCTGACCACGTGCTTGCCTTCAAAAATTATGATTTCTCAAAAAATTAATGTCTGTTCCTGTCACTTTACTTTTTGTGCAGAATGTATATATAGGGGGGTGGTAGTACTCTTGGGGTAGAGAGGCATGTGCTGGGATGGCATGCCAAGGCATGTGCTGGGATGGCATGCCTTGGTGTGTGCTGGGATGGCATGCCAAGGAGAAGCATGTGCTAGGAAGGCATGCCAAGGCCAAGCCAAGGCCAAGGCAAGCACATGCATTGTGAGCGAGATGAGACGGTTGTCTTTACCCCAAGAGTGCCCAAGGGAGAGGAAAGAGGTGTCAAACGCATGCTGAGCCCCACTTCGGTAGTTTGGCACCCCCATAGGCATTGAGGCAAGCGTGCCTATGGGAAAAGTCTGTTGAGCTTGTCAGCCATGTTGGGTATTATTGTCTGGAGGAGATGATGGCACAAGGATGCTGGCTTTAAGGTAACGTTCCGGCAGCACAGCCAGCCCGCAATTGCTAGTTCAAGCGGGTGGAATCTGCCTATAGGGGCGTTGCTTGCTCGCGGTGGAATTGGGCACGCCCAATATGTATCATCGACCGACGACGTAGTTCCTGCATGGCCCCATAGGTATTCAGGCAAGCGTGCCTATGGGAAAAGTCGGTTGAGCTTGTCAGCTATGTTGGGTATTATTGTCTGGAGGAGATGATGGCACAAGGATGCTGGCTTTAAGGTGACGTTCCGGCAGCACAGCCAGCCCGCAATTGCTAGTTCAAGCGGGTGGAATCTGCCTATAGGGGCGTTGCTTGCTCGCGGTGGAATTGGGCACGCCCAATATGTATCATCGACCGACGACGTAGTTCCTGCATGGCCCCATAGGTATTCAGGCAAGCGTGCCTATGGGTAAAGTCGCTTGAGCTTGTCAGCCAAGTTGGGTATTATTGTCTGGACGAGATGATGGCA
>JARYGA010019666.1:107500-110000 GCA_030545235.1 Helianthus tuberosus | reverse complement strand
TCAACACATCGACCGTGAACAACCACGTCAAGTTTGGTGTCGAAACGAGTACAACTGGGACGATCCAAGGCCCAATGATACATCGAAACAGACCCGAGAACGTGAAGTCGTGATCGCAAACCACGTAAGAATGTCCCGTGAACAACTTCACAAAGTTTGGTGTCGATCCGAGCATAACGGGCCCGACCCAAGGCCCAACGGCATCGGGCCCGAACAAGGCCCGTTCAACACGTTGACCCGAAACGTGAAGCCGTGGCCCGACACCACCATAAGAATGTCCGCGAGCAACGGTGTCAACTTTCGTGGCGATCCGACGTTCAACGGGCCCGCTCCAAGGCCCAACGACACATCGGGCCCGAACAAGGCCCAAATGAAGACCTGACCCGAGAACGTGAACTCCTGTTCACAAACCACGTAAGAATGGCCCGTGAACAACCTGTACAAAGTTTGGTGTCGATCCGAGCACAACGGGCCCGACCCAAGGCCCAACGACAAATCGGGCCCGAACATGGCCCGGTCAACACGTTGACCCGAGACGTGAAGCCGTGACCCGACACCACCATAAGAATGCCCGTGAACAACCGTGTCAGCTTTCGTGGCTGTCCGACGTCGTTTGGTGCTGTTACGAAGAATCCCGAGAAAACGGACGTACCGGGCCCGCAGGCCCGAATCCAGATTATTCTTTCCCAAGACCACCGTCAACTTGTCCCGATGGCTCACATGAAGTTTGGTGCCGTTCCGACCTCGTTTGATACGGCTATGGTTGAACCACACGGGCGCTCGGTCCCGACCCGAGCCCAGTCAACGTTTTGACCCGATCAAATCGGCCCGTGACCCGAAACGACCCTACTTGGGCCCTACAACAGCCACGTAAAGTTTCGCGACGATCCGACGTTCTTTCATGGGGTTACGGACAATCCACGCCAAACAAGCGTCACGGGCCGACCGAGCCGGGCCAACGGGCCCTCGGGACCCGAAAACTGAATTTTTTTCATCCAAACCCCTTAAAACACGTTACCGAGGTCTCACGCAAAATTTCATGCCAATCCGACGTCGTTTGATGGGGTTTTGAAAAATTATGATTCCTCAAAAATTTAATGTCTGTTCCTGTCACTTAGCTTTTTGTGCAAAATGTATATATAGGGGAGGGGTGGGTGTTGAGCAGCCCATGCCCGGGCAAGGTAGCTGAGCGCCCAAGCCAAAGGAGGCTGGTGGCGCGCGCATAACAGCACAAATGCCCCAACGATGACCGAGAACAAGCGCCCCTCTCCCCTCCCTCCCCCCACCAAGCGCCCCTCCCCCCCACGTTGCCTGCCCACGTTGCCTCGACGACCAGTAAACCTCGAAAATTATGATTCCTCGAAAAATTAATGTCTGTTCCTGTCACTTTAATTTTTGTGCAAAATGTATATATAGGGGAGACCAGGGGCTTGAGCAACCCCTGTGCCCAAGCAAGGGCAAGATAGAAGCACACGAGACGCGAGGTTTAAAGCCTATACAAGCAAGGCGTCGGTCTCCCCAAGCCCCGTTGCCTATAAATCAAGCCCGGTGCCTTGTAAATGCCCCACACGATGCCTACAAGCAACAACGACGTTTGCTAGTTAATCGATCGATGCCCCACACATTGCACCATGTTGCCTAGTAAACAAGCCATGCTGCCTTGGAAGCGCCCCACATCATGGCATGTTGCCTAGCACGCTGCCCAGCACGCTGCCCTTGTTCCCGCACGACGACCTGAAAGCGTGGCTGACCACGTGCTTGCCTTCAAAAATTATGATTTCTCAAAAAATTAATGTCTGTTCCTGTCACTTTACTTTTTGTGCAGAATGTATATATAGGGGGGTGGTAGTACTCTTGGGGTAGAGAGGCATGTGCTGGGATGGCATGCCAAGGCATGTGCTGGGATGGCATGCCTTGGTGTGTGCTGGGATGGCATGCCAAGGAGAAGCATGTGCTAGGAAGGCATGCCAAGGCCAAGCCAAGGCCAAGGCAAGCACATGCATTGTGAGCGAGATGAGACGGTTGTCTTTACCCCAAGAGTGCCCAAGGGAGAGGAAAGAGGTGTCAAACGCATGCTGAGCCCCACTTCGGTAGTTTGGCACCCCCATAGGCATTGAGGCAAGCGTGCCTATGGGAAAAGTCTGTTGAGCTTGTCAGCCATGTTGGGTATTATTGTCTGGAGGAGATGATGGCACAAGGATGCTGGCTTTAAGGTAACGTTCCGGCAGCACAGCCAGCCCGCAATTGCTAGTTCAAGCGGGTGGAATCTGCCTATAGGGGCGTTGCTTGCTCGCGGTGGAATTGGGCACGCCCAATATGTATCATCGACCGACGACGTAGTTCCTGCATGGCCCCATAGGTATTCAGGCAAGCGTGCCTATGGGAAAAGTCGGTTGAGCTTGTCAGCTATGTTGGGTATTATTGTCTGGAGGAGATGATGGCACAAGGATGCTGGCTTTAAGGTGACGTTCCGGCAGCACAGCCAGCCCGCAATTGCTAG
>JARYGA010019666.1:75000-77500 GCA_030545235.1 Helianthus tuberosus | reverse complement strand
AGGCCCAACGACAAATCGGGCCCGAACATGGCCCGGTCAACACGTTGACCCGAGACGTGAAGCCGTGACCCGACACCACCATAAGAATGCCCGTGAACAACCGTGTCAGCTTTCGTGGCTGTCCGACGTCGTTTGGTGCTGTTACGAAGAATCCCGAGAAAACGGACGTACCGGGCCCGCAGGCCCGAATCCAGATTATTCTTTCCCAAGACCACCGTCAACTTGTCCCGATGGCTCACATGAAGTTTGGTGCCGTTCCGACCTCGTTTGATACGGCTATGGTTGAACCACACGGGCGCTCGGTCCCGACCCGAGCCCAGTCAACGTTTTGACCCGATCAAATCGGCCCGTGACCCGAAACGACCCTACTTGGGCCCTACAACAGCCACGTAAAGTTTCGCGACGATCCGACGTTCTTTCATGGGGTTACGGACAATCCACGCCAAACAAGCGTCACGGGCCGACCGAGCCGGGCCAACGGGCCCTCGGGACCCGAAAACTGAATTTTTTTCATCCAAACCCCTTAAAACACGTTACCGAGGTCTCACGCAAAATTTCATGCCAATCCGACGTCGTTTGATGGGGTTTTGAAAAATTATGATTCCTCAAAAATTTAATGTCTGTTCCTGTCACTTAGCTTTTTGTGCAAAATGTATATATAGGGGAGGGGTGGGTGTTGAGCAGCCCATGCCCGGGCAAGGTAGCTGAGCGCCCAAGCCAAAGGAGGCTGGTGGCGCGCGCATAACAGCACAAATGCCCCAACGATGACCGAGAACAAGCGCCCCTCTCCCCTCCCTCCCCCCACCAAGCGCCCCTCCCCCCCACGTTGCCTGCCCACGTTGCCTCGACGACCAGTAAACCTCGAAAATTATGATTCCTCGAAAAATTAATGTCTGTTCCTGTCACTTTAATTTTTGTGCAAAATGTATATATAGGGGAGACCAGGGGCTTGAGCAACCCCTGTGCCCAAGCAAGGGCAAGATAGAAGCACACGAGACGCGAGGTTTAAAGCCTATACAAGCAAGGCGTCGGTCTCCCCAAGCCCCGTTGCCTATAAATCAAGCCCGGTGCCTTGTAAATGCCCCACACGATGCCTACAAGCAACAACGACGTTTGCTAGTTAATCGATCGATGCCCCACACATTGCACCATGTTGCCTAGTAAACAAGCCATGCTGCCTTGGAAGCGCCCCACATCATGGCATGTTGCCTAGCACGCTGCCCAGCACGCTGCCCTTGTTCCCGCACGACGACCTGAAAGCGTGGCTGACCACGTGCTTGCCTTCAAAAATTATGATTTCTCAAAAAATTAATGTCTGTTCCTGTCACTTTACTTTTTGTGCAGAATGTATATATAGGGGGGTGGTAGTACTCTTGGGGTAGAGAGGCATGTGCTGGGATGGCATGCCAAGGCATGTGCTGGGATGGCATGCCTTGGTGTGTGCTGGGATGGCATGCCAAGGAGAAGCATGTGCTAGGAAGGCATGCCAAGGCCAAGCCAAGGCCAAGGCAAGCACATGCATTGTGAGCGAGATGAGACGGTTGTCTTTACCCCAAGAGTGCCCAAGGGAGAGGAAAGAGGTGTCAAACGCATGCTGAGCCCCACTTCGGTAGTTTGGCACCCCCATAGGCATTGAGGCAAGCGTGCCTATGGGAAAAGTCTGTTGAGCTTGTCAGCCATGTTGGGTATTATTGTCTGGAGGAGATGATGGCACAAGGATGCTGGCTTTAAGGTAACGTTCCGGCAGCACAGCCAGCCCGCAATTGCTAGTTCAAGCGGGTGGAATCTGCCTATAGGGGCGTTGCTTGCTCGCGGTGGAATTGGGCACGCCCAATATGTATCATCGACCGACGACGTAGTTCCTGCATGGCCCCATAGGTATTCAGGCAAGCGTGCCTATGGGAAAAGTCGGTTGAGCTTGTCAGCTATGTTGGGTATTATTGTCTGGAGGAGATGATGGCACAAGGATGCTGGCTTTAAGGTGACGTTCCGGCAGCACAGCCAGCCCGCAATTGCTAGTTCAAGCGGGTGGAATCTGCCTATAGGGGCGTTGCTTGCTCGCGGTGGAATTGGGCACGCCCAATATGTATCATCGACCGACGACGTAGTTCCTGCATGGCCCCATAGGTATTCAGGCAAGCGTGCCTATGGGTAAAGTCGCTTGAGCTTGTCAGCCAAGTTGGGTATTATTGTCTGGACGAGATGATGGCACAAGGATGCTTGCTTTAAGGTAACGTTCCGGCAGCACAGCCAGCCCGCAATTGCTAGTTCAAGCGGGTGGAATCTGCCTATTGGGGCGTTGCTTGCTTGCTGTGGAATTGGGACACGCCCAATATCTATCATCAACCGACGTAGTTCCTGCATGGCCCCATAGGTATTCAGGCAAGCGTGCCTATGGGTAAAGTCGCTCGAGCTTGCCAACACCCATGTTAGCTGTAGTCTGGACCGATGATGGCACAAGGATGCTTGCTTTAAGGTAACATTCCGGCAGCACAGCCAG
>JARYGA010019666.1:32500-35000 GCA_030545235.1 Helianthus tuberosus | reverse complement strand
GGTGTCAACTTTCGTGGCGATCCGACGTTCAACGGGCCCGCTCCAAGGCCCAACGACACATCGGGCCCGAACAAGGCCCAAATGAAGACCTGACCCGAGAACGTGAACTCCTGTTCACAAACCACGTAAGAATGGCCCGTGAACAACCTGTACAAAGTTTGGTGTCGATCCGAGCACAACGGGCCCGACCCAAGGCCCAACGACAAATCGGGCCCGAACATGGCCCGGTCAACACGTTGACCCGAGACGTGAAGCCGTGACCCGACACCACCATAAGAATGCCCGTGAACAACCGTGTCAGCTTTCGTGGCTGTCCGACGTCGTTTGGTGCTGTTACGAAGAATCCCGAGAAAACGGACGTACCGGGCCCGCAGGCCCGAATCCAGATTATTCTTTCCCAAGACCACCGTCAACTTGTCCCGATGGCTCACATGAAGTTTGGTGCCGTTCCGACCTCGTTTGATACGGCTATGGTTGAACCACACGGGCGCTCGGTCCCGACCCGAGCCCAGTCAACGTTTTGACCCGATCAAATCGGCCCGTGACCCGAAACGACCCTACTTGGGCCCTACAACAGCCACGTAAAGTTTCGCGACGATCCGACGTTCTTTCATGGGGTTACGGACAATCCACGCCAAACAAGCGTCACGGGCCGACCGAGCCGGGCCAACGGGCCCTCGGGACCCGAAAACTGAATTTTTTTCATCCAAACCCCTTAAAACACGTTACCGAGGTCTCACGCAAAATTTCATGCCAATCCGACGTCGTTTGATGGGGTTTTGAAAAATTATGATTCCTCAAAAATTTAATGTCTGTTCCTGTCACTTAGCTTTTTGTGCAAAATGTATATATAGGGGAGGGGTGGGTGTTGAGCAGCCCATGCCCGGGCAAGGTAGCTGAGCGCCCAAGCCAAAGGAGGCTGGTGGCGCGCGCATAACAGCACAAATGCCCCAACGATGACCGAGAACAAGCGCCCCTCTCCCCTCCCTCCCCCCACCAAGCGCCCCTCCCCCCCACGTTGCCTGCCCACGTTGCCTCGACGACCAGTAAACCTCGAAAATTATGATTCCTCGAAAAATTAATGTCTGTTCCTGTCACTTTAATTTTTGTGCAAAATGTATATATAGGGGAGACCAGGGGCTTGAGCAACCCCTGTGCCCAAGCAAGGGCAAGATAGAAGCACACGAGACGCGAGGTTTAAAGCCTATACAAGCAAGGCGTCGGTCTCCCCAAGCCCCGTTGCCTATAAATCAAGCCCGGTGCCTTGTAAATGCCCCACACGATGCCTACAAGCAACAACGACGTTTGCTAGTTAATCGATCGATGCCCCACACATTGCACCATGTTGCCTAGTAAACAAGCCATGCTGCCTTGGAAGCGCCCCACATCATGGCATGTTGCCTAGCACGCTGCCCAGCACGCTGCCCTTGTTCCCGCACGACGACCTGAAAGCGTGGCTGACCACGTGCTTGCCTTCAAAATTATGATTTCTCAAAAAATTAATGTCTGTTCCTGTCACTTTACTTTTTGTGCAGAATGTATATATAGGGGGGTGGTAGTACTCTTGGGGTAGAGAGGCATGTGCTGGGATGGCATGCCAAGGCATGTGCTGGGATGGCATGCCTTGGTGTGTGCTGGGATGGCATGCCAAGGAGAAGCATGTGCTAGGAAGGCATGCCAAGGCCAAGCCAAGGCCAAGGCAAGCACATGCATTGTGAGCGAGATGAGACGGTTGTCTTTACCCCAAGAGTGCCCAAGGGAGAGGAAAGAGGTGTCAAACGCATGCTGAGCCCCACTTCGGTAGTTTGGCACCCCCATAGGCATTGAGGCAAGCGTGCCTATGGGAAAAGTCTGTTGAGCTTGTCAGCCATGTTGGGTATTATTGTCTGGAGGAGATGATGGCACAAGGATGCTGGCTTTAAGGTAACGTTCCGGCAGCACAGCCAGCCCGCAATTGCTAGTTCAAGCGGGTGGAATCTGCCTATAGGGGCGTTGCTTGCTCGCGGTGGAATTGGGCACGCCCAATATGTATCATCGACCGACGACGTAGTTCCTGCATGGCCCCATAGGTATTCAGGCAAGCGTGCCTATGGGAAAAGTCGGTTGAGCTTGTCAGCTATGTTGGGTATTATTGTCTGGAGGAGATGATGGCACAAGGATGCTGGCTTTAAGGTGACGTTCCGGCAGCACAGCCAGCCCGCAATTGCTAGTTCAAGCGGGTGGAATCTGCCTATAGGGGCGTTGCTTGCTCGCGGTGGAATTGGGCACGCCCAATATGTATCATCGACCGACGACGTAGTTCCTGCATGGCCCCATAGGTATTCAGGCAAGCGTGCCTATGGGTAAAGTCGCTTGAGCTTGTCAGCCAAGTTGGGTATTATTGTCTGGACGAGATGATGGCACAAGGATGCTTGCTTTAAGGTAACGTTCCGGCAGCACAGCCAGCCCGCAATTGCTAGTTCAAGCGGGTGGAATCTGCCTATTGGGGCGTTGCTTGCTT
>JARYGA010019666.1:0-2500 GCA_030545235.1 Helianthus tuberosus | reverse complement strand
CACGGGCGCTCGGTCCCGACCCGAGCCCAGTCAACGTTTTGACCCGATCAAATCGGCCCGTGACCCGAAACGACCCTACTTGGGCCCTACAACAGCCACGTAAAGTTTCGCGACGATCCGACGTTCTTTCATGGGGTTACGGACAATCCACGCCAAACAAGCGTCACGGGCCGACCGAGCCGGGCCAACGGGCCCTCGGGACCCGAAAACTGAATTTTTTTCATCCAAACCCCTTAAAACACGTTACCGAGGTCTCACGCAAAATTTCATGCCAATCCGACGTCGTTTGATGGGGTTTTGAAAAATTATGATTCCTCAAAAATTTAATGTCTGTTCCTGTCACTTAGCTTTTTGTGCAAAATGTATATATAGGGGAGGGGTGGGTGTTGAGCAGCCCATGCCCGGGCAAGGTAGCTGAGCGCCCAAGCCAAAGGAGGCTGGTGGCGCGCGCATAACAGCACAAATGCCCCAACGATGACCGAGAACAAGCGCCCCTCTCCCCTCCCTCCCCCCACCAAGCGCCCCTCCCCCCCACGTTGCCTGCCCACGTTGCCTCGACGACCAGTAAACCTCGAAAATTATGATTCCTCGAAAAATTAATGTCTGTTCCTGTCACTTTAATTTTTGTGCAAAATGTATATATAGGGGAGACCAGGGGCTTGAGCAACCCCTGTGCCCAAGCAAGGGCAAGATAGAAGCACACGAGACGCGAGGTTTAAAGCCTATACAAGCAAGGCGTCGGTCTCCCCAAGCCCCGTTGCCTATAAATCAAGCCCGGTGCCTTGTAAATGCCCCACACGATGCCTACAAGCAACAACGACGTTTGCTAGTTAATCGATCGATGCCCCACACATTGCACCATGTTGCCTAGTAAACAAGCCATGCTGCCTTGGAAGCGCCCCACATCATGGCATGTTGCCTAGCACGCTGCCCAGCACGCTGCCCTTGTTCCCGCACGACGACCTGAAAGCGTGGCTGACCACGTGCTTGCCTTCAAAAATTATGATTTCTCAAAAAATTAATGTCTGTTCCTGTCACTTTACTTTTTGTGCAGAATGTATATATAGGGGGGTGGTAGTACTCTTGGGGTAGAGAGGCATGTGCTGGGATGGCATGCCAAGGCATGTGCTGGGATGGCATGCCTTGGTGTGTGCTGGGATGGCATGCCAAGGAGAAGCATGTGCTAGGAAGGCATGCCAAGGCCAAGCCAAGGCCAAGGCAAGCACATGCATTGTGAGCGAGATGAGACGGTTGTCTTTACCCCAAGAGTGCCCAAGGGAGAGGAAAGAGGTGTCAAACGCATGCTGAGCCCCACTTCGGTAGTTTGGCACCCCCATAGGCATTGAGGCAAGCGTGCCTATGGGAAAAGTCTGTTGAGCTTGTCAGCCATGTTGGGTATTATTGTCTGGAGGAGATGATGGCACAAGGATGCTGGCTTTAAGGTAACGTTCCGGCAGCACAGCCAGCCCGCAATTGCTAGTTCAAGCGGGTGGAATCTGCCTATAGGGGCGTTGCTTGCTCGCGGTGGAATTGGGCACGCCCAATATGTATCATCGACCGACGACGTAGTTCCTGCATGGCCCCATAGGTATTCAGGCAAGCGTGCCTATGGGAAAAGTCGGTTGAGCTTGTCAGCTATGTTGGGTATTATTGTCTGGAGGAGATGATGGCACAAGGATGCTGGCTTTAAGGTGACGTTCCGGCAGCACAGCCAGCCCGCAATTGCTAGTTCAAGCGGGTGGAATCTGCCTATAGGGGCGTTGCTTGCTCGCGGTGGAATTGGGCACGCCCAATATGTATCATCGACCGACGACGTAGTTCCTGCATGGCCCCATAGGTATTCAGGCAAGCGTGCCTATGGGTAAAGTCGCTTGAGCTTGTCAGCCAAGTTGGGTATTATTGTCTGGACGAGATGATGGCACAAGGATGCTTGCTTTAAGGTAACGTTCCGGCAGCACAGCCAGCCCGCAATTGCTAGTTCAAGCGGGTGGAATCTGCCTATTGGGGCGTTGCTTGCTTGCTGTGGAATTGGGACACGCCCAATATCTATCATCAACCGACGTAGTTCCTGCATGGCCCCATAGGTATTCAGGCAAGCGTGCCTATGGGTAAAGTCGCTCGAGCTTGCCAACACCCATGTTAGCTGTAGTCTGGACCGATGATGGCACAAGGATGCTTGCTTTAAGGTAACATTCCGGCAGCACAGCCAGCCCGCAATTGCTAGTTCAAGCGGGTGGAATCTGCCTATAGGGGTGTTGCTTGCTTGCTGTGGATTTGGGACACGCCCAATATCTATCATCGACCCAACGAAGTGCTCAACATGGGTTGCTGAGGGCTATTTTGGCACTGATGGTTCAGTTGTTTGCTTGGCTTTGATAAACGTTTAGATGTCATGATGCTTGGGATCCAATAAATTTATGTGGGAAGCTGAGAGCTGGAACCCAATGTCATTCACCAGACGGCTTAGCTTCGTCAGTGTGTATAATATGTCATTGAACCC
>JARYGA010019665.1:0-47310 GCA_030545235.1 Helianthus tuberosus | reverse complement strand
GAAAAATCTTCATTTCACCATGCAATCACAGTAAACCCAACAATCTATAAAACTACTCTTAGTGAGTTCTAGTCATCTGCAAAATTCACCCTTGATGATGAAGGGAAAGTGTTGGCCGTCACAGTAGATGTGGGAAAAATAAAGGTTGTTATCACTCCTAATGTATTGTTAGATAAACTCCAACTGGGATATAACACCCCAATCACGTAATATAACAACACGCGGCGGAAATATCGGGGAGTCACGTTACAAATTGCTCACAACTACTGGTACTAAATTGTTTCAATATCATTAACATCAATTTACAAACAAAGAATACATGTAATTGTTCTTTTGTTTTAGAAGTCTAAGGCCCGTATGCAGTCCTACGCGTTGCATACTTGAACAGTCGAAAACATGAAACATATGCGAAAACAGTCAGCATAAAAATGCCGGCGAATACATAGGTTTTATTAGCCAAATAAATGGCAAAACATTTGGTATTGCATTACAAAAATCTTAATTGTGAAAACTTGTGACAAAATAGGTTTGTATATGGAAATATGATATTTACTAAGTCATTTTATGCCTTACATTTGAAATCTCGATTAACCCATTGTAAAAAATCGATAATATGTTATTAGGAATCCAATCAAGGATTAATAATAACAGTTTTGAAATAAATCAAAACGTATATAAGTATTATATAAATCAAATCAATGAGTTATGATAATACTTCAGATATCTTTCTAAGAATCTAGCATATAAAAATATGGGAGATTCTACAAAGATTTTGATAATCAAACATTGAAACAATTGTACACAAAATCCTAAAGTGATCCAGATAATGCTACAAGAATAATAAAATAAGAACACTTATATATAGGAAGTACCAGCGGCGTATCGACCATGTTCTTATTTTATTATACCTGTTTCATTATCTAAATCACAACTACCACATAACACATAAATCGTCAACTTGTTCCACCTTGTAAACACGCATTAAAGTACACAATGAATCTAAACAGGGACTCCAATATCAG
This sequence comes from Helianthus tuberosus, assembly GCA_030545235.1. Lineage (NCBI taxonomy): Eukaryota > Viridiplantae > Streptophyta > Magnoliopsida > Asterales > Asteraceae > Helianthus > Helianthus tuberosus. The sequence goes on along the minus strand of JARYGA010019665.1, from coordinate 46,288 downwards.
TACTCTAAACATCCCATATATGTCTAACTATGAAGATAGATAGATACTACAGGGATCAGGTTCTCATAACATTGTCTAACTTATCACACATTAAAGTACACAATGAATCCAAACAGGGACTCCAATATCAGTACTCTAAACATCCCATATATGTCTAACTATGAAGATAGATAGATACTACAGGGATCAGGTTCTCATAACATCGTTTAACTTATCACGCATTAAAGTACACAATGAATCCAAACAGGGACTCCAATATCAGTACTCTAAACATCCTACAAGAATCAACCTATAAAGATAGATAAATGCTATAAGGATTTTGGGTTCTATCACATTGAATCAAAAAAATCCTAAATCCTATTAGTGATTCGGGATAACGCCACGAAAGGTAATACAATAAGCACACTTATATATGGAAGTACCAGCGGCGTATCCACCATGTGCTTATTGTATTATATAGTTCCGTTATCTAAATCACCAACTATCTACACAAAAAAACCAACCATCGAGTCGTAAAGTACTTCTTAAAAACCTTACCATGAAGATAAGAAGATCTAAGACTGTACTTCAAATATCCTATATGAATCTAACTATGAAGATAGGTAGATCACTTAAGGATAAAACCTTGCATTTGCATAATCGGAATACTACACATAAAAGCACTTAGTGAACACATATATGCCATACATTTTGAAAATAGATCGATTACGCATATGAATTGTAAGGACCTATAAAAATGTCCTAAAACGACCCGTAAGTGAAAACCCGAACCCCTGAAACCCTACTGTGCATGAAAAACAAAGAAATCAAGAAAAATGGTCTTCAGGCGGGCCGCGTTAGGGTTAAGCATAACCTCACGCGGGCCGCGTCAACATGTGTTTGACCGGATAAGCGTTCCCGGTCCACGTGTCACCCACGTGGCATGCCTACCAGTGACACGGATGCCCTATTCTACGAATAGACCTCCACGCGGGCCGCGTAAGGTCAAGCAAAGGTTCACACGGGCCGCGTGAGACTCAAAAATCAGCTATAAATAGGTTTAATCATGGCCTGTTCACTGGTGTCGAAAACAAATCTAAAAATGAAGTTATACTGCCCAAAAGTCAAAAATCATATTCACGGTAGTGAAACGCTGCTATGATACAGGGTATTAACTCGATCGCTACTATGATTCAATGTCTGATCGATTTAAACTATCCAATGGATGTTTAAGTGCTGCCCAAATTAGGGCTACACTTTGTCATTCGTCGTGAATTTGATGGATGTTTAAGTGTTTCACTTTGTCATTCGTTGTGAGGGTTTTAATCTCGTGAGTTATCGTAAATGCCGTATTAGTTACTGACCTAGTTCCTGTGCATTGTTATTTAAATTAGGTTACAAGGCTTATCAGTAGGCTAAACTCTGCCCGTTTAAATCTGCAATGTGAGTTATTCTCTTTTATTCAAAAGTATTTCACAATACTCTAAATTATTTTCAAAGTTATAATTACAGGGATTAAGTTGTGGTTATCTTGAATCATTGGCTAGTGGGGTATTGTGCACATTACTAATTTCTCACAGTTAGGCTAATAAATCCTAACAGTGATAATCATCACTAATTGGGTGAAAGGACCCGATAGTGGTATGACCATCGTCACCAGGAGGTGACACGGCGCCAGATAAAAATAAGATAAAAGCCATTGTAATCGCTCTTATGCTGTAATTAATAACTATGTGTCATTTTATCAAATTTGAATAACTCGCCAGTATTTCCCCGCTGATAAAATATTTTTCAAAATATGTTTCAGGTGACTACTGTGAACCAAGAAATAGAGCTACGGAGCACTAACAAATCTTGAAGTAGTGGCTCAGTTAAATAAATAAACATGTTTTGTAAATCAGGGAATGTCCTTGTGAAATTCCTCTATTGTAAATGACGGGGTTTATCCCGACTTATGAAATAAAATAATCGGGCATTTCAAGTTTTAAAAGATCCTGTAAAATCTTCCGCTGTCAACTCAATTAATAAATACCACGGGTTTTCTGTCCCGCGGCTCCTAGACCGGGTAAAACCGGTAGCGGGGGCCGTGACAGGAAAAAGGTGGTATCAGAGCCACTGATTTAAGCCAATTAAGTATTTAGAAATACTTAATTTTCCTGATTACCATCTTGTGATTATGTGTTTTTGTTAACTGACTACTTGTTAGTTACAGTATGGGTAAGCAAAGACTTCCGGACATCTATCGTCAATTAGATAGTTCACCAAAAGATAAGGGAACTTCGTCCCAATCAAATTCCTCAAGATACTCAGCAAATACTGAGGAAGGAATATTTGTTCGTAAGGCACAGTTTGAGAAACCACTTACCCCTAATAAAAGAAGTTGGATTATTAGAAAAAGTCAAGAGAAAGTGATGAAATCACAAACCAAGGGAGTAATAAGTAATAAGGAGAACCAGGAAATAGATAATAAACCACCATGGGAAGATGAATTAGATGAAAAATGGTCAGATCTCTATATGTTAGCCACTATGGCAGTAAATGCTAACTTCTAATCAAATCGTCAAACTAGTACCAGCACCCATATCATCTATAAGTCAGAAACTTTGCCCATTCAATAAACAACTTAGTAAGAAAAGATAAACTAAAATAAATTATCCCTAGTATGTTTTAATTTTCAATTGTAATTTGTAATAAAAATATATATATCGCAATATTTTGATTTAATCAACCTGTTTGTATAAATACTTAATTTTCTGATTGTCTTTCTGTGATTATGTGAAAATTCAATTTACAAAATTTTAACCTAGAATTTTGTATGTTTCTTCATATCTGCTAAACAGCATGAATGAGTTGTCTGAAGCTCTTCAGAATCTCAATCTCTATTCTGTTAAAGTGGAAGTTTCCCAAGACTTTACAGGTTATTGTGCCGATGTTGAGGAACCTATGGAATTTCAAGCCCTGCCTCCGGAGAAACCCAAGCCAAAGAAAAGGAGAAGAATTGTGGGCTGGAGGCATGTGCGCAGAAGGAAACCAGTAACTCGGAAATTTACCAAGACAGAAGACCCAATGGATAAAGGAAAAGGAATAGAAATTGGAGAGAGCTCCAAGCAAGCTGAGGAAATGTCATTGCAAGAAGAGCTAGATTACATACTAGCAAGTTGTGATATCCTTAAGCCTGTTAATGAAAACCTTTTTACTTATCATGCTGAAACCCAATTCCCAATGAATTTGGAACCGGCCATCCCAGATCCCCTTGTCAATACCCGACTTTAGGAGAAATGGAAGAATGGTGGACCAATGACTGGCAATTCTAGAATCTCTTAAATAACCCTTATACCTTTTTCCCTCAGTTTGACCCAGAGCCTGCACCAAACCCACCAATGAGTAATGAGAACTTGGCTGAACTCCGCCATTTTGGCGAGGAACTAATGGATGCAAGGAATCGAATCCGGGAAGTGGGAGAACAGATCTCCTGGAAGTACGACGAGAGGGAACGTCGTTTCTGAAAATGCCAGTTGATAGGATAGTAGGTGGTGGTGAAAGCATGTGTTTAATAATAATATAATAATAAGATATAACTATGTAAAATAACTAAAAATAAAACTTTTGTAAGATAACCAGTGTGTACGGATGCCTATTAAAATATATAAAATATCGAACGTCGGTCCCAGGTCCTCTCGTGCCAAACTTCCATTCGCCCAAAAGCTCCCTCTCGTCCCAAGCTCACCCTAAATCTATAAATAAGCATGCTACATCACTCATTTCCCCTTCCTAGTCGCCCAGACTTACTCTCAAACACTCGGAATCCCCCTTTGCGATCAGAACCATATCAGTAACATTTCTCTCATTTTCTTTTCATTTCCTTTACATTTTCTCGCATTTTAGTTTCATTTCTTTAAACTTTTTACAAATCATATTGTTTGAACATATCTCATGGATGGTTTTCACGAGTTTGCTTGGGTAAACTGATGTTGAAACCTCACCATAAATGAGATTCAAACATTATAAACTTTGATTTAAACTTGTTCTTACATTTCATTTTACTTTCTCTTATGAACTTGGTGGAATCTGGTACCTACCAAACTCACAACTTAGTTCATAATTGCGGGTTTGTGTTATGGTTAACTTCCAGCATGAAATAATCTGCTTAAGATGGATCAAACAAACATTTTTGGCAAACTTGCACCTTTCGTATGATAGGCAATACCCTTCGTGCGAATGGGCATCCCTTTCGCATGAAAGGGACGATTTCACATGTTGTCGTTTTCGATTTCATTTCTATTCGATGTGAGTTCATCAGCATCATGGATGAACACTGATGTGCACAAAATACAACATATAAATTACATCAATTGTGGCATAAAACTAACCCTTTTTTAGTACTAATGTTGGAAAAGTGTGTTTTTGTCTTCCTTTTGTATTTTCAGGATTAAATGAGCTCAAATGAACAAAAGAAGCAAAAAGGCAGGTAAATCTAACATAAATACAAGAAAAGGAATAAACGTGGCATGCCCGGCCTCCCTGACAGCATCTTCCCAAGCAAAACAAGAGAACAGAAGGCTGAACACGCCCCGTGCTCAATGAGCACGGGGGCGTGCCCAAGTGTCAGCAGAAAAGACAAAGCTGTAGAAGCCTCTATCACCCACCACGGGGGCGGGCCCAGCGGACACGGGGCCGTGGTCAACTCTAAGATTCGTAGAATTTGGGGAAATCTTGATAGTACAGATACGCTTTTGCACACGGGGGCGTGCCCAGCGGACACGAGGGCGTGGTCAACTAATGCAGACAAACTGCAGTTAATGAAGAAAGAGAAGGAAGGTGGACACGGGGCCGTGCCCAATGGACACGGGGCCATGCCCGAGTCTCTGTTCAGCCTATAAATAGGGGTGCTTGGCTCATTTGCAAACCATCCCTTGGCACACCACCTCTCTCACACTTCACCCACCACCCACCACCATCACAACACCATCATCCACCACCATCATCCATCGTCCATCGTAGAGTGTGTGAGTCGTCTCAGGATCCAAGATTGATCGTAAGAGTTCTTGACAATCAAAGGCAATGTTTGCCTAAGTCTCTTACATCACTTGGTGAAGACAAGTGTCTAGTGTAATACTTTTTATTTTTAATCTTTTCGAACTTTTTATTTGGTTATGTATTAATGACTTTAATAACTAGTTTCTTATGATGAAGATGATTCTTCCTTATCGTTTGTCCGTGGTGTCTTGGCATTATTTTACTGTCTATATAAAATAAAAGATTTTCACCATTCATATCTCCACGGTCTATATGGAGATATGTTGGCTACCTGGTCGGGGGTTAAGGGAACGGTTTGGTAAGAGTCTTGCCTTGTTCAATGTATAGATCCTGCAAGGACCTGGGTCAAATTTAGTAGGACCTCCTTCAATACCCACCGGTATTGGATGGCGGGGGTCCAAACTCTTTGATCCCCTCATATGTAAGCTACTATTAATACTTTAACCCGACTACTTAGGACTGTATCCCTGCTGACTCAGACTACATAGCCGAGGGTAACGTCACCTTCAAAAGAGGGGCCTACCATAATATGCACTAATAACTTAATTAATTATCTTTCAATAATCCGACCCTTTAGGATTGTATCCTTGCTGACTCAAACTACTGGGTTGAGGGTAACGTCACCTTCAAAAGAGTGGCCTACTACAATAACTAAGATAATCTCTTAAAAAGTGCAAAAGTGCGGAAATAATCAAAGGTTACACTAAACACGAGTCGGATCCAAGTGATTCATCTTGTCTATCTGTTTTTACTTTTATTTTATTTTTCAGCATTTTAGTTAGTTTTTATTTTTCTAGTTCAAAACCTTTTTCTAAATTTTGATTTGATTAGACGTTGAGGATAAACCGGTACTAAAAGCTCTTGTGTCCTTGGACGACCTCGGTATCTTACCAACACTATACTATGCTCACGATGGGTGCACTTGCCCATATGTGTGTTTAGTGTTAGTAAATATCGTGTTTTATAAATTTAAAACTTGACTAAAAAGTGTAAAAGGGCTTAAAATATACATTAAAAACCTATCACACTCGACACACATCAATTTTTTGGCGCCGTTGCCGGGGACACAAGGATTTTAAGAAAGTTACGAATCAACGGCCTAATCATTTTTTTTCTATTTTTTATGTTTTTTTTAGGATTTTCTTAGTTTTTCAGCTTCTGCAGAACTCAGCACGGGCCGTGCCCGCTGAACACGCCTCGTGCCCAATCCTTGGAACTGGCAATTCTGTTTTAAGTCAGACAGTAAGCTGAACACGGGGCCGTGCCCACTCAACACGCCCCGTGCCCAAGATTCAGTTACTGAAAACAGAACCGTAAGATCCCGACGGTTGGTAATTTCTGACACAAACATGCGTGATACTGATATTTTTTACTTTCGTCACTCTTATGGTACGTGGTGTCAAATATATGGTGGTTCCCATAAAGATTTAGAATGTTATTTTCTAAATTATAAACCCCATTATATAGACCCATTGTTTTCCTGTAGCCTTAAGAGGGGCGAAAGTAAAAATAATCCCTATCTCTCCCTTGAATGCTCTCAACCAGATCTTCTAGGAGAAATGCTTCTTGATGAACTATTTCAAATGGAAGATCTAATTCTTAATTGGTTAAAAGAACTTAGGATGGATTTCAATAATTTATCTCAAGGCGATAACCAAGAAGAATTGTTGGGATCGCATTCAAATAAAAACAACTTCGTTATTCCCAATGTTACCTCTAACTCTAGCGAGGACTTAAGCGATAGTCGTCCCTGTGTCGATTGTTCCGTGAAGGACTCCCCATCGACTTCGTTCGATGCATACATAGACCTGAGCGATTCGGCATACACCTTCTTTAACGAGAGCCCGGGAAAGGGTTGGACTTGTCCACCTACATTTAGCATAGGAATCACCCTCACCGACAACCTCTTGCGTTCTAGTCTTAATCTAGAGCAATTAAGGTACCTTAGGCACTTTGGGGTTGTTCCGTCCAGTAAGGAACCACCCGATCTGGATAAGTTCCTTAAAAATAGAATAAACTTCATAAACAGCCTCTAGACACGGGGCCGTGTCCAGGTCAACACGCCCCCGTGTCCACCCAAAGAATCCCGTCTGATTTCGTGTCAGAATACAGACAAAGTGTGTTAGGACTTCATCTGCACACGGGGCCGTGTCCAGCCAACACGGGGCCGTGTGCAGTGTGCTGTCATTTTCTATAAATGCAGCCAGATTCCTGCACATATGTACCAGTCCAAAGACAAAGATCTGGTGGATCTTCACACTGTCACGCCCCTATTTTCCACGTGTCACCGGTGGGCCCGGTGGGGAGTATCGTGACGTGGTTGGTAACATAATAGTCAAACAACACAATATACAAATGCACAGCGGAAGCAAAGATAGATTCATTTCAACTTTAATAAAGTGTAATATTAAATATCACGAATAGTTGAAACGGATCCACAGGCAGATCAAAATAAAAGAAGATATTGTTCAACAGCTTTATTGACATCCAAGCTTGCGAGACTTATTGTGGACGCTTAGAAGACAGCCAGCCTAGTACGAATAGTACCTGCACTTAACCTTTTGGAAAATACGTCAGTTTACACTGGTAAATACAATTTAACTGACTCATTTTGAAAAGGTTTGAAAATTGATTTGAATGCACGTGGCACAAAACGTTTTATAACTTGGGATAATTATGTAATATAATCTTGTAAGGGAATTACATGTTACTTATGCGTTTAGTAGCCCGATCCGTAGACCGGGTTAAAGATTAATAGACACACCACAATATTGAGTTATGCACTGAAAGGTGTACGCCTACACCCCGTGCTCAGGTCGTGGCCATCTCGTAAGATGATGCCAAGGATATCCGGGACAAGGTCCTTAACCCCCCAAAGGCTTTAAGCAAACAAAACACATTCAAAACATAGCATATCAATAAATTTAACCTCTATTCGATTAAAGAATTCAATGCCGGACCAAGCGGTATTTTATATACCGTACCCCAAGCCCGTATACGGAAAATAAGTTAAAAGTATTTACCTTGGTAAGTATAAATCACAATTAGCGAGTGAAGGTAGCTTTTACTGGTTCTTCTATTCTGGAACAAAGGTTTATAATACCTATTAGATTTCTAACGGGTCTTTATTTAAGCCTAAGCTTAGACCGGTTAGCTTTCAAGGACGATACGGTTCAAACGCACGATTAAGCGAAGACCGGATAGAATGTGATTTAGACCCAACAAGTTTGAATACTTGTATAATATGGGTATACTAAATACATTCTGGATTTTGAGACAAAGATGATAAGGTTTGACCTGTTTCGGTCAATTTATGAAAACTAGTTACATAAACCGAACCGAACGCGAAAAGAGCGTTATGGGTAACCATAAGAGTCATATGCAAGTTCCCTGAGATAATATGGCCTAAATATGTTATAATATCAGTAAGATATCTCCTATTATGCCCAAATGAATTTAAACTCAACTTATGCCTCATAAGGGCATTTTGGTCATTTAAAAGATTATAAAAGAGTTTAATTTGTAATCTGAGTTACAGGTCTGATTTATACAGTAAATACACATAATTTAATAAGTTATAACAGTAGGGTATGACCTATATGTGAAACTTATCATTTAAAACCAAACTATGCACCTTAGGGGTATTTTGGTAATTTCACTTAGGCTTAAAAGGTCAAAATTGGAAATCTGAGTTCAAAAACCTGTACTTACTGTTATCATATAAAAATATGCTAAAAATATCAGTAGGTATCAACCTTTTATGTTTAATATGGTTTTAGCATATACTATGCGTTAAAAACGCTTAAAAAGGCGATTTGGAGCCATTTCCGGGTTTTTAAAGGAAAGCTGATATTTTTATAATTCTAGAAGGCTCAAAATATTTTATTTAACAAATAAAATCAGTAGAAAAAGGTTCGGGGTCAAAAGGATTTGTAGAACTCATTTTATGGCTTAAAAGGGCAAAATCGGTATTAACCGAACTAAACTTAGAGACCTATGTTATGCTCAGCCAAAACTTAAATAAAAATCTTCAAAAATCCCAAAATATTATATTACATCAGTGGGTAAAAATTTTGATATCAAAAAGTGGGTTTAAATAGGTTATACGCTAATTACGTCGTTTAAGTAACATAAAGCTTTCAAATTACGCTAATGAGCATAACTCTTAATCTAGACCTCAAACTGATGTCAAATTTTAGGTGCAAGTTTATAAATCAATAACTAAGGTTTCTACTCTTTCACTTTTTCAAAAATCACGTTTATAGTCAAAAGGGCATAATAGTCAATATTTAAGCATTAATCGGAAACATGCATGTGAATCGGATAAGTATTGAACCAAGTTGTATAATCTCAGAGAGTTATACTTATATGAAACCTGGTCCAAAATAAGCTCTAAGGCAGATCTTAAACATGCATAAACGGATCAGAACTGATAGTCAAAGCAAAAGTCAAATTATGCGACTTTCGGGTCCGATCCGGGTTTAAACTGAAAATTGTCGAGTTGAACATGTTGAGACATGTTCTTAGATTAGTTACCATGTTATTTTAATGATCAAACAGGTTGCATGTACCCTACATTGCTAATTATGCTTAATTTTGAGAATACACATTCTGTTGACTTTTTAAAGTAAGCTTTGACTCGACAATTAACATAGTTAGAGTGGGAATCTGAAAGTACCCTTTTAAGGGTTTGTTACCCACATAAATACCTACTTGTAGGTACTTTCAATTCAAGAAATGACTGAGCGGATTTCATTTAATCACGAAGTCAAACTTAAATTACGACGGATTAACTAATAGCTAATTAACTAAGCTAAAACGAAATAGAAAGGGTTATGAACACTTACAAGAGTCCTAATTACGCTTAGAGATCACTAGAAAGCCTGAGGTTGATCAGAGGAGCTCTAGAAGTGGTCTTGCAAGTGAATGTGAAAATGGTTGCAACTTGAATGTTCTTATATATGCATTTTGATTGCATAAGATGGTGCCACAAGAGTCTACTGATGTTATAAGATGTGTCCAAGTGCCCCTCTATGCATGTAAAACCATTGGTGAGTCCCTTGTATCAGATAACAGCTGTTAAGCATCGAAATCAGACCTGAAACTGACATCCGTGCACCGTTTGTCGCTGGCAGCTTGTAGGCGGGCCGCGAGAGCCCCTTCGCGGGCCGCGTACAAGTGCAAAACCAGCTAAACAAGTTTCTAACATTTACAATTCAGTCCTTGGTCCTTTGATACGTGGTTTTGGCTATTTATCTTGCACTCTTGACCCTCAAACCTACTTTTTAAGGGCCTTAGGACATCTACAAACTTGGTTAGGTCCTTGGTTAACTTTGTGCTTACCCGAAAAGTCACGAAATTTAACGTTGACGCATTTAACCCTTCGTGCACGGTTTTGATCATAACTTTCTCATACGATAACGAAACCTTATGAAATTTTTATCACATATTCTAGTGAGTATATTTTATCATTACAAAGCTTTGGGTTTGCCAAAAGGTCACTCAGAGGTATACTTTCAACATGTTGACACATTTAGCCCCTGTAGTTTGTAATTCCTCACTTTCTTTCATTTTTCGCTTCGTATGATCCATGATTTATCCGTTTAAGATTATAAACACCATGTAGGGTTATTGTAGGGCCTATTTATCCATTGTTGACACTTTGGACCCTTACATTCACAAAGTTTCACTGTTTGTCAACTTTAGTCCCTCTAAAGTACTTTTTTCACATATTCAAAGCCTATGACACGTATCAATACATTATTGGACGTAAATTTTCGAGGTGTTACATCCTCACCCCCTTAAAAGAAATCTCGACCTCGAGATTTACTGAAACAAATGAGGGTATTTTTCTTTCATCGTGGATTCTACCTCCCATGTGTATTCGGGACCTCTACGGGCATCCAATTTGACTTTTACTATAGGCACATGCTTCCTTCGAAGCTTCTTCACCTGTCGATCCTCAATCGACAATGGTTTCTCCACAAATTTCAAGCTCTCATCTATATGTACATCCGTATGTGGCATGACCAGTGATTCATCAGCGAAACACTTCTTCAAATTACAGATGTGGAACACATTATGTATACTACTGAGCTCTTCAGGTAAGTTTAACTTATAAGCAACTGACCCGACGTGTTCGATAACCTCGAAAGGTCCTATGTATCTCGGGCTTAGCTTGCCTTTCTTACCAAATCGCATCACCCCCTTCCAGGGTGATACTTTAAGCAATACTTTGTCACCTACTTCGAAGTGAAAATATTTACGCTTTGGATCAGCGTAGCTTTTCTGCCTATCTTGGGCAGCTTTCAAGTGATCGCGAATCTGGACAATCTTGTCCGTCATTTCAAAGACCAAATCTGGTCCTGATAATTGCACTTCTCCTACTTCTGCCCAACTGATGGGTGTTCTGCATTTTCTACCATATAATGCTTCAAAAGGCGCAGCCTTAATACTAGTATGGTAGCTATTATTATAGGAGAACTCGATCAATGGTAGGTGGTTATCCCAACTGCCACCTAAATCAATCACACATGCACGAGGCATGTCTTCCAGCATTTGGATGGTACGCTCACTCTGTCCGTCCGTCTGTGGATGGTAAGCCGTACTAAAGTTTAAGCGCGTGCCCAAGGACTGTTGGAAACTTTTCCAAAAATGAGAGGTGTATCTCGTATCTCGGTCAGAGATAATCGACACTGGTACACCATGTAAAGCTACGATCTTATCTACATATAATTGAGCTAACATGTCGGAGCTGTAAGTTTCCTTAATGGGTAGGAAATGTGCTGACTTGGTCAGTCTATCTACTATGACCCATATAGTATCGTTTCCCTTTCTAGTCTTTGGCAATTTGGTGATGAAATCCATTGTCACCATCTCCCACTTCCACGTGGGAATTTCAGGTTGTTGTAACAAACCTGACGGCTTCTGATGCTCAGCTTTGACTTGCGCACAAGTCAAACATTTAGCTACATAGGCAGCTACAGACTTTTTCAAACCAATCCACCAGTAGTTGGCCTTTAGATCCTGGTACATCTTATCAGCTCCAGGATGAACGGAATATTTGGAACTGTGGGCTTCCTGGAGGATAACATCTCGAAGTCCTCCATAAACTGGGACCCATATTCGTCCATTCAATCTTAGCATTCCGTCTTTGTCATAGGATAACTGCTCCTCAGTTACTCCTAGCTTTTCTTCAGGATAGTTAGCTTCCAACACAGCTTCCTTCTGTGCAGCTAACACCCATTCGTTCAAATTATTCCTTATTTCAATGCGCTTGGCATTGATTCTTATTGGCTTCACTCTTTCTTTTCTGCTTAAGGCATCAGCAACTACATTTTCCTTGCCTGTATGGTATTTTATCTCACAATCATAATCATTTAGAGTTTCCATCCAGCGCCGCTGCCTCATGTTCAAGTCCTTCTAATTGAATAAGTGTTGAAGGCTCTTGTGATCTGAATAAATCACACACTTCGTCCCATACAAGTAATGCCTCCAAAGTTTTAAAGCAAATACAACGGCACCCAACTCCAAGTCATGGGTGGTGTAGTTCTTCTCGTGCACCTTTAGCTGTCGTGAAGTGTAGGCAATAACCTTGCCTTTCTGCATGAGTACACAGCCCATACCAGTGTCTGATGCATCACAATACACCACAAATTCTTCTATTCCATCTGGCAATGTTAATACTGGTGCATTGCTCAACTTTTTCTTCAGAATGTCAAAGGATTCCTGCTGCTTAGGGCCCCAATCAAACTTAACCTTCTTACGTGTCAACGAAGTTAGGGGCGCAGCAATCCTTGAGAAGTTTTCGATAAAGCGCCTATAGTATCCTGCTAAACCCAGAAAACTACGAATCTCAGTAGGTGTCTTCGGCTCTTGCCAATTCATAACTGCTTCTACCTTAGCGGGATCCACTTGGATACCACGCTCACTTACCACATGTCCAAGGAATTGGACTTCTCGAAGCCAAAATTCGCACTTCGAAAATTTGGCATAGAGTTTCTCATGATGTAGAAGTTTAAGAATACAACGAAGGTGTTTCTCGTGGTCAGCTTGGCTCTTCGAATAGATGAGAATGTCGTCAATGAAGACGATGACAAACTTATCTAAGTAAGGCTTGTAGACGCGATTCATGAGATCCATGAATGCGGCCAGTGCATTAGTGAGCCCAAAAGGCATCAGTAGGAACTCGTAATGTCCATAACGAGTCCTAAATGCAGTTTTGTGCACATCTTCATCCTTGACCTTCAACTGATGATAGCCTGACCTCAAGTCGATCTTGGAGAAGTAGCTTACCCCTTGCAATTGATCGAACAGATCGTCGATCCTGGGCAAAGGATACCTATTCTTGATAGTGACTTTATTAAGCTCACGGTAATCGATGCACAAACGCATCGATCCATCCTTCTTCTTGACAAACAAAATCGGCGCTCCCCAAGGAGACGAACTAGGTCTAATAAAACCTTTGGCTAGCAGATCATCTAATTACGTCCTTAACTCATTCATCTCCGTTGGTGCTAACCTATAAGGTGCCTCACTACTGGTGCTGCACCCGGGATGATGTCAATTCAGAATTCCACTTGCCTATCTGGTGGTAAACCAGGTAGTTCTTCTGGAAAAACTTCAGGATATTCCGAAATGATAGGGATGTCTTCAATCTTGGGCTTTGGCTCATCAATAGTAACCTGTGCCATATAAATGACACAACCCTTCTTCAAGCATCTAGATGCCTTGAGCATGGACACTTGTTTAGGCAATCCATGCTGGGTATCCCCTTGAATGGTAAGTGACTCACCCGACGAAGTTTTGACTACCACTTGCTTTCTGCTGCACATAATCTGGGCTTGGTTATGCGATAACCAATCCATACCTATAACTATATCAAAGCCGGCTAGCTTAAAGGGAAGTAAGGACAAAGGAAAAGAGTGATTCCTAATGGATATAACATAGTTGAGGCGGTTTCTATGGTTCCATCAGCTAATTCCACCTCATATTTCACACTTAAGGGTTTTACAGGTAATTTCAACAAGTCACAAAACTTATTATCCACAAAAGACTTATCTGCTCCAGAATCAAACAATACTCTAGCAAAAACATCATTTATGAGAAAAGTACATGTGATCACGTTGTCGTCCTGAACAGCTTCCTTAGCGTCCATCTTGAAGACCCTCGCGTTGGTCTTTTTCCCTTCCTCTGTTTTCTTGGTGTTCTTTGGGCAATTGGACTTAATGTGCCCTTTTTCATTGCAACCGTAACATGTTGCATCTTTCAGCCTCTTACACTCCAAAGTCTTATGATCCGTGGATTTGCAAATTCCACGGGGTCTCGAGTGAGACTGGGATTTCGACTCAAGTCGACACCTCCCAAAATGGTTCTTTTTACAAGTTTTACATTTGGGCTTATCCCCCGATTGTTGCCCATCCTTCTTAGATCCCGACCCTTTCTTGTGGTCGTTATTTCCTCGGTGTTTCTTATCTGATCTTCGTGAGGTATCGTCCTCACGCTTCCTCTTACCTTCTTCTGAGTTTCTGAGCGCTCTCAACCTGACTACGTCTAAGGTAAGAGATAGAGATAGATCAGCTGCTGATCTGAATTGCAGGCCTTGATGCCTTAACACTTGCTTTAATCTCTGGGGCTAAACCCCCGATGAAGCAAGCAATCCTTTTAGGTTCTGGGGTTACCAAGTACAGAACCAGCCTAGATAGGGTATTGAAAGTGGTGAGGTATGCTTGGCAATCTAAATTCTTCATCACCAATGATAAGAAATCTGATTCGATTCTTTCCACTTCGTGCTGCGGGCAATAATTCTCTTTAATAAGAGCAACGAACTGATCCCATGACAAGTTGTAGAGTGGGATCTTTCCAGCAGCTTGGATGAGTGACTTCCACCACGCCAGTGCTTCTCCCTTGAACGACTGGGATACATATTTTACTACATCCCTTTCATCCCAACCGCTGATGTCCACTACCGTATCCATCTCGTCCAACCAGGTCATGCAATCGACCGCTCCTTTCTCCCCAGTAAAGTCTCTGGGTTTACAAGAAACAAAGTACTTGTAAGTACAGGACTTGGTATGAGGTTTAGCATCAAACTCTATCTTCTTTGAGGGAACACTGTTTTGATTTGATGAGTGTCGATCATCATCCTTCTTGGGTCCATCCTTTTTAGAAGGTGGTTTGCTATGACCTTCAGAGTGAACCATTGGCTTGGAATGTGTTGCGGATCGGGTCCTACTCCGGGTCCCGCTTTCTTCACTATACTGCCTATTTATTGCTTTGGTAACAGCATTATCAACTAATGCTTGTAGTTCCGCACCAGTTACCAGTACTTTAACATTTTCAGGGTTTTCCTCTGGACGACTGTTTATTTCTTCTGACTTGGCCATGTAGTTTTAGTTGCTACATAAAGAAATAAGGACAAGGTCTATTTAGAAGCCTAAACAGTATCATCGTTCTTGACGATTTATTAACCATGGTTTTAATAGCCATACTAGTTAATTTGTTAAATAATTTCATTTAGGACTTTTTATTAGCATCCCTATCCAGAATGACAAATATTGGCACAATAGGCGTAGTCACGTGGACAATTCCAAATTATAGAGTTAGACCTTATAAGATCTAGTTATTTAGGGTTTAAATCAAGGTTCATTACCTTTCTAGACAGGGAGTTTTATAATCTACGACTGTCTTTTGTCTTATATGACATTGGTTATAGCCCGTAGGCAATATATCACAAACAGATGATTAAATAATAATAAAAATTTGAATAATTATGAGAGGGTGACATGTGTGATTTCGCGGATCACATTAGTCAAGAGTGTTAACATGTTTGCAGATGTTAACCGAGATTTGAATCTTTTTAAAACAAGTTCTACCATGTTGGCCAGGTCTTTAATATGACATTCAAGCTAGGTTTTACCTTTTAAGATTCTTATTATTAAAATGGTGAGTTAAAATAATAAATGTTATTTTTCATTTATTCATATATTATATTCATGCATATAATTTAAAATGAAAAACTTAAATCAACCATTCCAATTAAAATTAAACTAGTACGAGTTTGCCCTAAATGGGACTTTTACAAAAATAACACACCCACGCAGGGGCCAAATTAACAAACAAACCCACGCAGGGGTCAAAAGAAAAACATGCCCACGCAGGGGCAGAACAGAAAGGAAATATGCCCACGCAGGGGCAGAGTACAGAAATAAATGTCCTCTCAGGGACATGATTACAATACTAAATGTCCTCTCAGTGATCCTTCTTGCTTTTTCCCTTGATCAAATCCACCATCTTCTTGAACATCCCCCGGTTATGCCTACGTTCTTCCCGCAATTCATGTCGCACCTCTTGTCGCACCTCATGTATCCCTTGAAGGATTTCTTGAAATTGTGGCGGTGACATCACCGGTGTCTGCGGTGCTTGCTGATAATGTGGAGGTTGAGGAGGCTATGGTTGCTGATACCCATATGATGGGTATCCATAGGTCGAGTGTCCCGTAGTCCAGGGACCTCCATAGGGACCTCCCGGCTGGAGAGAGTTCACAGCTACCCAGTAGGGATCTTCTGTAAAGTTGTAATTGGTGTGGATCGGCTGCTCGAAGGGATTGTACGCCGCCGCACCAGGGTAAGTAGGAATTGGGTCTCCAAAACCAAGTGGTGGTTGTGGCACGACTGGCGCAGAGACTACTTCAGAGACGGGGTGTGAGGATTCTCCTATCTCTGGTTCTTCGTGGACAGGCGAATATCGGCTGCCACTTGAAAGTGGAGGGGTGCTGATGCGCACTCCCCCTCGTGCGGATATTCGCACGGTCGTTCTCCTTCGCCTTGGGGGCGAGGGAGGCCGAAGCTGAGGTGGTGGTGGCGGCGGAGTGACCGCGACAAATCGGGAATCCTCGGAAGGATTCTGCTGCTGCTGTGGCTGCTACTGTAGTTGATGTAGGGGAGAGTTGTGCTGAAGCTGGTGCAGGGGAGAGTTGTGGTAGCTGGGGGTAAACACCCAGTCATACTGCCGGAATATCTCCTCGAAGCTGTCGGGACCATTATATGGTGATCCCACAAATGGTGACCCATCTGAAATTTCAATGGGATGGTTCAGAGTTCCGGATGGTGGCATTGAAGGATCGGTATCTTCATCGATATCCATCGGGTTGCCACCAGAAAAGTGGTCTTCGGGTCCAAGTGGGTTAAAACCCACTGGCACTTCAAGGTAGTTGTCAGGGTTGAACTGGCCTTGGAAAACTGGTGATAGGTGGTCAAAGGGTGAATTGTGTCCTTGAAGGGGAGTGTAGGACTGGTGAGAGTTGTGGGGCTCATTTTCAGAATGAGGCCCGAAAGAGTGTGGGATAGATGGGGAGGTACTCAGTGATACTGAGCGCCTAGCAGGCTCGATGTAGGTCCTCCATGGCTCCTGAGGACCCGGGTTGTTGGGATCGGATGGTGTTCGCCGGTGTGACGGTCCGGCCTCGTGGTCGTTTGGGGTGACATATGACCCTTTTCCTCTACCTCTTCCTCTTCCTCTCATTCGTGGCGGCATTTTGTCAACCTGTCAAAAACAAACAAGTGATACAACAAGATAAATATATAAGACAAAGTTAGAAATAAAACAAAAAATTGGAAAATTCCTAAGTTCTTTATCTAGACTCGAGAATCGAGGAATGTGCAATTGTGTAACTGAGATTAAACACAAAAGGCTAGTGTTTAATTCACTCAGAGTTGGCTCTGATACCAACCTGTCACGCCCCTATTTTCCACGTGTCACCGGTGGGCCCGGTGGGGAGTATCGTGACGTGGTTGGTAACATAATAGTCAAACAACACAATATACAAATGCACAGCGGAAGCAAAGATAGATTCATTTCAACTTTAATAAAGTGTAATATTAAATATCACGAATAGTTGAAACGGATCCACTGGCGGATCAAAATAAAAGAAGATATTGTTCAACGGCTTTATTGACATCCATGCTTGCGAGACTTATTATGGACGCTTAGAAGATAGCCAGCCTAGTACGAATAGTACCTGCACTTAACCTTTTGGAAAATACGTCAGTTTACACTGGTAAATACAATTTAACTGACTCATTTTGAAAAGGTTTGAAAATTGATTTGAATGCACGTGGCACAAAACGTTTTATAACTTGGGATAATTATGTAATATAATCTTGTAAGGGAATTACATGTTACTTATGCGTTCAGTAGCCCGATCCGTAGACCGGGTTAAAGATAATTATGTAATATAATCTTGTAAGGGAATTACAATATTGAGTTATGCACTGAAAGGTGTACGCCTACACCCCGTGCTCAGGTCGTTACCATCTCGTAAGATGATGCCAAGGATATCCGGGACATGGTCCTTAACCCCCCAAAGGCTTTAAGCAAACAAAACACATTCAAAACATAGCATATCAATAAATTTAACCTCTATTCGATTAAAGAATTCAATGCCGGACCAAGCGGTATTTTATATACCGTACCCCAAGCCCGTATAGGGAAAATAAGTTAAAAGTATTTACCTTGGTAAGTATAAATCACAATTAGCGAGTGAAGGTAGCTTTTACTGG
The DNA here is from genome assembly GCA_030545235.1 of Helianthus tuberosus. Classification (NCBI taxonomy): domain Eukaryota; kingdom Viridiplantae; phylum Streptophyta; class Magnoliopsida; order Asterales; family Asteraceae; genus Helianthus; species Helianthus tuberosus. The sequence continues at coordinate 27,713 of JARYGA010019665.1, read as the reverse complement.
TTCTTCTATTCTAGAACAAAGGTTTATAATACCTATTAGATTTCTAACGGGTCTTTATTTAAGCCTAAGCTTGGACCGGTTAGCTTTCAAGGACGATACGGTTCAAACGCACGATTAAGCGAAGACCGGATAGAATGTGATTTAGACCCGAAAAGTTTGAATACTTGTATAATATGGGTATACTAAATACATTCTGGATTTTGAGACAAAGATGATAAGGTTTGACCTGTTTCGGTCAATTTATGCAAACTTGTTACATAAACCGAACCGAACGCGAAAAGAGCGTTACGGGTAACCATAAGAGTCATATGCAAGTTCCCTGATATAATATGGCCTAAATATGTTATAATATCAGTAAGATATCTCCTATTATGCCCAAATGAATTTAAACTCAACTTATGCCTCATAAGGGCATTTTGGTCATTTAAAAGATTATAAAAGAGTTTAATTTGTAATCTGAGTTACAGGTCTGATTTATACAGTAAATACACATAATTTAATAAGTTATAACAGTAGGGTATGACCTATATGTGAAACTTATCATTTAAAACCAAACTATGCACCTTAGGGGTATTTTGGTAATTTCACTTAGGCTTAAAAGGTCAAAATTGGAAATCTGAGTTCAAAAACCTGTACTTACTGTTATCATATAAAAATATGCTAAAAATATCAGTAGGTATCAACCTTTTATGTTTAATATGGTTTTAGCATATACTATGCGTTAAAAACGCTTAAAAAGGCGATTTGGAGCCATTTCCGGGTTTTTAAAGGAAAGCTGATATTTTTATAATTCTAGAAGGCTAAAAATATTTTATTTAACAAATAAAATCAGTAGAAAAAGGTTCGGGGTCAAAAGGATTCGTAGAACTCATTTTATGGCTTAAAAGGGCAAAATCGGTATTAACCGAACTAAACTTAGAGACCTATGTTATGCTCAGCCAAAAATTAAATAAAAATCTTCAAAAATCCCAAAATATTATATTACATCAGTGGGTAAAAAGTTTGATATCAAAAAGTGGGTTTAAATAGGTTATACGCTAATTACGCCGTTTAAGTAACATAAAGCTTTCAAATTACTCTAATGAGCATAACTCTTAATCTAGACCTCAAACTGATGTCAAATTTCTGGTGCAAGTTTATAAATCAGTAACTAAGGTTTCTACTCTTTCACTTTTTCAAAAATCACGTTTTATAGTCAAAAGGGCATAATAGTCAATATTTAAGCATTAATCAGAAACATGCATGTGAATCGGATAAGTATTGAACCAAGTTGTATAATCTCAAAGAGTTATACTTATATGAAACCTGGTCCAAAATAAGCTCTAAGGCAGATCTTAAACATGCATAAACGGATCAGAACTGATAGTCAAAGCAAAAGTCAAATTATGCGACTTTCGGGTCCGATCCGGGTTTAAACTGAAAATTGTCGAGTTGAACATGTTGAGACATGTTCTTACATTAGTTACCATGTTATTTTAATGATCAAATAGGTTGCATGTACCCTACATTGCTAATTATGCTTAATTTTGAAAATACACATTTTGTTGACTTTTTAAAGTAAGCTTTGACTCGACAATTAACATAGTTAGAGTGGGAATCTGAAAGTACCCTTTTAAGGGTTTGTTACCCACATAAATACCTACTTGTAGGTACTTTCAATTCGAGAAATGACTGAGCGGATTTCATTTAATCGCGAAGTCAAACTTAAATTACGACGGTTTGACTAATAGCTAATTAACTAAGCTAAAACGAAATAGAAAGGGTTATGAACACTTACAAGAGTCCTAATTACGCTTAGAGATCACTAGAAAGCCTGAGGTTGATCAGAGGAGCTCCAGAAGTGGTCTTGCAAGTGAATGTGAGAATGGTTGCAACTTGAATGTTCTTATATATGCATTTTGATTGCATAAGATGGTGCCACAAGAGTCTACTGATGTTATAAGATGTGTCCAAGTGCCCCTCTATGCATGTAAAACCATTGGTGAGTCCCTTGTATCAGATAACACCTGTTAAGCATCGAAATTAGACCTGAAACTGACATCTGTGCGCTGTTTGTCGCTGGCAGCTTGTAGGCGGGCCGCGAGAGCCCCTTCGCGGGCCGCGTACAAGTGCAAAACCAGCTAAACAAGTTTCTAACATTTACAATTCAGTCCTTGGTCCTTTGATACGTGGTTTTGGCTATTTATCTTGCACTCTTGACCCTCAAACCTGATTTTTAAGGGCCTTAGGACATCTACAAACTTCGTTAGGTCCTTGGTTAACTTTGTGCTTACCCGAAAAGTCACGAAATTCAACGTTGACGCATTTAACCCTTCGTGCACGGTTTTGATCATAACTTTCTCATACGATAACGAAACCTTATGAAATTTTTATCACATATTCTAGTGAGTATATTTTATCATTACAAAGCTTCGGGTTTGCCAAAAGGTCACTCAGAGGTATACTTTCAACATGTTGACACATTTAGCCCCTGTAGTTTGTAATTCCTCACTTTCTTTCATTTTCCGCTTCGTATGATCCATGATTTATCTGTTTAAGATTATAAACACCATGTAGGGTTATTGTAGGGCCTATTTATCCATTGTTGACACTTTGGACCCTTACATTCACATAGTTTCACGGTTTGTCAAATTTAGTCCCTCTAAAGTACTTTTTCACATATTCAAAGCCTATGACACGTATCAATACATTATTGGACGTAAATTTTCGAGGTGTTACACACACATACCATCCTAGGTATATTCTAAAGAAGGTTCCCAACAACCATCTTGTCTTTTCCACTTTTATCCATTACCTTCTTCTTCCATTTTTCTTGACACCTCCATTAGAGCTTGAAAGCTCCATAATTCCAAGCCTTATTGAGTTTGTTAGATTTTTATTCAAGGAATCATGTTAAAAATAAGTTTTACAACAATGTTTTAAGTTGTTGTTGCTGCTTTAAAACGTTTTAAAAATCACGAAAACAAATTAAAACACCAAGATTCCTTGTTCCAAAAATCTGTAGGTATCTGAACACGGGGTCGTGCTCATTGAGCACGGGGCCGTGTCCGAGGTACTGTTTCTATAAAAATTGAGCTCTTTTCGGTATGGTTTCTCAGAATGGCGAGCAGAACTAGCGGAACATCTGCATCGAACTCCAGGAACAACCGACACGGAAGAAGGTCATCAACGGCTGAAGATTCTCTTGTAAACTATGTTTACGCTTTAAGAGAAGCCATTGATGAGATGACGGGAGTGGAGGAAGAATTGGTCGACCGTATCAATCATTTGACGGTGGGACTAGAGGGATGTCTTCGAGAGGTTAACCTTTTGCACCAAAGGTTGAACATTCTCCCTTCTCCTCCTTTGGTTCCAATCATTACCCAAAGGGCATGGAATGTGGTTCCCGAAGTCATCATACCAGCCGAATGGTACGCCATACATCCGGAGCCCCCTCGGGACGTACTACAAGGGGTTCCTGTTGGTGTCACTCCCCCTCCGCAAGATGTTGAAGAAAACGATCCTGCCTTCTTTCTCCCAAGAGAAATAGAAGAATGGCTTTAGTCACATCTAGGGAATACCCCTCGGTCTAAATTTCTACAAATCTTTTAAATACCGGAAAGTCATTTTCGGAAATTTTGATAAAAGTAGAACTCCTTAGGATGATTTTATGTACCATTTAACCCACCTATCTTAGGACCTTTAGCTTTTTATTTTCCTGCCTTGTCTTTAAATTTTCTAGGATCTTATGTAATGTGTTAGTTTTAATGAATGATGGTTTTAATTTGGTGTTTGGATGATGGAATGAAACACACTCGGGATGGTGAAGGATACCAAGGGAACTTGAACCAGCACCCCATGCACAAAAACAGGCCACCCGACAGATTTTTCTTCATTACAGCAAGTTCAGCATGGGGCCGTGCTCGCCCAACACGGCCCGTGCCCAACCATCTGCAGAAAATGCCCAGTTCAGGTAACTAGTCACGGGGCATGCTCACCCAACACGCCCCGTGCCCAGGCTTCTGTTTCTTTTTAACAATTTCTGTTACTGGCGATCTGAACACGGGGTCGTGTCCAGACACCCAGTAACACAAATTTTTGCTTTTTCACACATTTTTACACATTCAATCAACCTAAAAACTTATTTTTGGGACACATTGAGGACAATGTGTAATTTAAGTGTGGGGGGGATGCTAAAACCTTGAATCTTGCAAGTCCTAAATACAAGCCTTACACAAAACTCTATTGGAACCGCTAATCACCCCAATTTTTTTTCAAAAATTTTTCATTTTTTTACTTGTCTAGGTTTAATTTGGGAATTTCAAGTTCTAAAAAGGTTATATTTTTACAAATTTACAACCGATAGCGTCGTGATAAAAAGAACCAACATAAGAAAATTATGAAAAGGCATGACAAGTTTAGTTAAAATTTGATTATATATACTTGATCACATAAAAACTCATTCCCACAAAAAGTGAGTTTTGAGTCTTTATTGAGCATACAAATATATATCTTTAAACTAAATGCTAATTTTTCGTTTCTTGTGTGAATAGCCGCTTGGTTCTTACGACTCTAGAACTTGCCACGACGATACATTCCCGGTCCTTACCAACTTAAACCCGAGTAAGTAAATGACGGAGGCATTAGGACTAACCCTTTTTCATTCTACACCATTATTTTTTTTACCACCTACCCAAAATCCGCCTAGTTAACCCCTTTGAGCCTAAACCTTTTCATTTCCTAACCCAAAAACAAACACCCTTTTACCCACCAAAACCTTTTTATTTTTTAACCTTTTTGTTTTAGTAACAAGCTCGGTTTTTCTTATGAATTAAAAAAAATGATGATAATGATGAAGCAAAAGAGAAATAAACAAACAAGTTTATCAAAAATAACTTTGTTTGAATAATGGCTTCATCAAAATAAAAAAAATTTCAAAAATAAAAAGTCTTACGAAAACCGACGCTTTTTATGCCTTTCGCCATTTTACTAACCACTAACCCAACCACCTACCTTTAACCCAAGCCTTACCCTTCACCCCAAAAGTCCTCTTGATATTTACAAAGGTGTATAGTTAAAAAGGAGGAGTATTGATTGCTTGACAAGCTTATGGTAGGAGTAAGTTCCATGCCGCTCTCGAGTGATTCACTAAAATACATCTTCGGCCGAGTGTTGAGTGGTCCCCCGTGAGGTATGTGAACTTGTATATAAATGGAATTTTAAAAAGGCATGTTATGCCCTAATAAGTAATTTATCTTATGAAATGTTTTAAATAAATCATGACGAATAGGATTGTAAATAAATAAAAATAAAACTTAATAAAGAATCTTGGAAATCCCAACACTCTATGACAAGCCCAAAAACCTTCTCTTCTACCCATTCCATTTGAGAGTGTAAAGCCACATTATAAAGAGTTTTGCTTGAGGACAAGCAAAGATTCAAGTGTGCGAGTATTTGATGTGCACAAAATGCAACATATAAATTACATCAATTGTGGCATAAAACTAACCCTTTTTTAGTACTAATGTTGGAAAAAGTGTGTTTTTGTCTTCCTTTTGTATTTTCAGGATTAAATGAGCTCAAATGAACAAAAGAAGCAAAAAAGGCAGCTAAATCTAACATATATACAAGAAAAGGAATAAACGTGGCATGCCCGGCCTCCCCGACAGCATCTTCCCAAGCAAAACAAGAGAACAGAAGGCTGAACACGCCCCGTGCTCAATGAGCACGGGGGCGTGTCCAAGTGTCAGCAGAAAAGACAAAGCTGTAGAAGTTTCTATCACCCACCACGGGGGCGTGCCCAGCGGACACGGGGCCGTGGTCAACTCTAAGATTCGCAGAATCTGGGGAAATCTTGATAGTACAGATACGCTTCTACACACGGGGGCATACCCAGCGGACCCGGGGGCGTGGTCAACTAATGCAGACAAACTACAGTTAATGAACAAAGAGAAGGAAGGTGGACATGGGGCCGTGCCCGAGTCTCTGTTCAGCCTATAAATAGGGGTGCTTGGCTCATTTGCAAACCATCCCTTGGCACACCACCTCTCTCACACTTCACCCACCACCCACCACCATCACAACACCATCATCCACCACCATCATCCATCGTCCATCGTAGAGTGTGTGAGTCGTCTCGGGATCCAAGATTGATCGTAAGTGTAACACCCTAGTTTCTATTTAACGGTTTTACATGTAAATACCAACAATTAGATGTGTAGTTAAGACTACACATACTATAAAATATGGATTTATTAAAACTTTTCACAAATCAAAAGTTATTCGACATAACGTGATCAGATTCGTCGTTTAAAAATTAAGACGATGCAATGTGCGGAATGTATCTATATCGTGTTCGTTTCTTCGTTGAGCTTGATCGTCTTCCGGCATCCAAAGAGTACCTACATTTCATAAACATGAAATGCTTTAGTCATACGGGGTTTAAAACGTATCTAAACGAGTTTGGTAACGATAATGGAAGGAAAAAAAATCCCAACGTTAATCTCTTGATCTCAAAACAAAATTTTCAACCTGGCCTCCACCGTAACTTACGGTGGTCACCATAAGTTACGGTGGCCCCTGATTTAATGTGTTCCTACCGTACTTCACTAGGTATCCACCGTAACAAAATCCACCCCACCGTAACTTACGGTGGCACCGTAAGTTACGGTGGTCCCTGCATTCAATCTTTCCATTTTGCCGTTTATTGACACGAAAACTTTCGTATCTTTCAATCCGCTCGTCCGTTTGACCTACCGTTTCTTCATACGTGTTTGTAAATTGATCCCCCATCTTATGGAGTTAAAATCCAACATCCGGATTAACAAAATTTAAGACTTTTAAGTCTTCGGCTTATTACCCCTTTTTACCAAATTTTGACTCGTTCGTGATTTCATCTAACAAACTTGTTTGTGGCCCTTGTTTCTTTTGTAAACATATTATTATGATTATTTCCTATTGCACAAGGTTCAAATCATGGGTTATTACACATTCTTAACCCGTTTCGCTAATACTTCTATTTTGACCTGTTAAGGGTATTTAAGCATTTTCGAGCCTAAAATCGCTTTCGATTGCTTCTAGCATTCCATCACCACATTTCTTATCCTATAATCTCCCACCACAACTGTATTTATGGTGGGTTTAATTTGGTGATCTATAAAAACCAAATTTTACCTCTCGAATCATTATTTTACGGCAAAAACTCAAATAGTGCCATTTGACTAATATAACACCTCTTTCAGCTTCTATACTTATTCTAAGTATTTATTTAATCATAAAACTCGTTTCCAAACAACCTTTAAAGGTTGTTTGTTCGAATTAGCTAACAAGGGCGTTTTGGTCCTTTTTAGTCTTTCAATTACGACAAGGTCTTTTGAGAGCATGTTTGACCCATAATTCTTCTTTTGAGTTATGGTCTTGTTCGAAAAGTCATTATGCTTTTCGAACGCCACGACCCTCTTTTAAAACATTCGGTTTACCCATTTAAGTAACCCATTGTCTATCTAAGACTTCATTTAATACTCATTGAACCTTACGTTCTAAATGAATAATTACTCTATTACACATACCTGGCTCGGGTCAATGTATTGACCTGTTTTAATGCCTTGCTATAATATTCGCTAAATAATAGCGATGCAAATATCATTTCTACATTTATTCCTGAAATCATATAACTCGACAAGAATCATTAGTCGCTATTATCAAAATGTGGTATCTTCACCCTTTAACCCGTTTGGTCTAAATGACCGATTATATGGGCGAGATGACATGTGTTTTCATCTCGACTATATGACTCGCTCTGATTTACATCGTGTGGTCGTTTTACTTATAATTCATTTCTTAACACTTTTCGGCCTATTAAGGATTACTTCGTAAGTGTCTTTTAAAACCAATAGTTATGGTTGATGCATAACCAATTTACCGTTTTACCCTTATTATTTGTTTTGGTTTACCCTATAAGGTAACCATTCCAAAGTTCATTTTCCATTTGTCATAAAATGATCGAATTACCGATTTAACTCCTTTTAAACCATCAACATGGTTTCTTGTCATGCTCGACTATCTTGTTCCGTACGTTTACACGCCGGAACATCATACCTTAATTATGTATTTATCTTATTCGTAACTAATACGATAAGAGAATATTCTAAAATATAAGACTAGTGTAAGCTATACTTACCTTGCATCCGAAATATGCTTTTTCCTTCATTCTTGATTCGTTTGAACTCTTCCTTCCTCAAGCTTTCACCTAGCTCGTTAAGCGTCAACTATTATCAACATTTACAAGGTGGTTAGATTAGTCATTAACAATCACGACTATTCCACCTTACTTATTTTCTTTGTCGAAACTACTATTCGACTTCATCACTAGTTAGTTTGACTTTCTAAAGTCAACTACCTTTAATCATATGATATGCACAATTAAGGCAAATCAACATTATGATTAGAACCCGTTTTATCCCATGTCTCATGTAATTAGTCAAGCTTGCCAATTACGCGTTTCACTTGAATTCCAACACTTTACTTCTCATTTAGGCATTTTAACAAACACCTAATGTGCATGATTTCATATAATTCATTAACAAGCTCATAACTTGTCATATAACCCGAATTTTCATAAATAAAACTATTTAACACAAATACTTGCCTTTAAAATTCTGAAATAACTTCACATATGTCCAATTACACTAGAACAACCCAAAATTTCCTAGTGTTTATCAAGTTCTACATAACCCACTAGTCACCTACAATGGTGACCATGGATTTCACTAGAATCTAGCAAAATTTCAACATGTACTTGTCTAGGGTTTACTCCTAGACAATTTAATGTTTCTATTTCATCTACAATTCATACATGCATCATCAGATTTCAAGTTCTCTAAATTCATGAGAATTTCAAGTAGAGAATTTTAGTCAAATTTTACATACCTTATGATCTCCTTGCAATGGGGATCATTAATCTATGCTCGATTTTTGTTTTGGACTTGATTTGCCCCTTCAATTTGATGAATTTCTTGAAGTTTAGGGTTGAGTAGGAGAGCTCTTGGCTCCTGTGATTGTATCGACCAGAACACACACTTAGAGTGTGTGTTTTGGTGTTGGCATTTTTATTAAATTAAAACTAGTTTCTAGTTTATCAACTTTAGTCCCTCTACTTCGCACAAGTTATTTAAAGGGTATTTTAACCATACTTGTTCTATTATGTCAAGATACTAACTAACTAGGTTAATATTCCTAGTTACTTGGTGGGTCCCGTGAGTTATAACCCGTTCCATTTTAAGTCCCGTTAAATCTCGGGCCTTTTATATACTTTGCTTTCTCAAAGTATTTCACATCCTTTTACTAAATATTAGATTTATTTATTTAAATCCTAAAATTTACCCGGTAAGTTTTACCACTAACTGTATTTTACCCGTCCTGTAGTATTAACGTAGTTTGATTACCAAACCCGTTTTCGGGGTGTTACAAGTCTACCCCCCTTAAAGAGGTTTCGTCCTCGAAACCTTTTTCTTACATAATTTATTGAGTTTCAACCCAATGTACATAAACTGAGTAACCTTCTAAGCATTACTCACACATTGACCATTTGTTAGTGTCATCAGACAAATATGGTAACATCTTTTAATTACACAACATATGTGTCTTTTATGCGAATTAACGCAATTCAGGATAACGCCTTCTTGTTATTTCGACTTGTTTGGTTAACTTAGCGAAATCCATCGCCTTATACTTTCGGATTCTTTGTGAATCCATTATTTTCACCCATTTGGATGTTTCTAGTGAGATCTTTCACTTTTACAAACATACCCTTTCCTTTACGTACTTATTCATTTGGTTCATTCATACAGAACTCGCCGCAAAAATGAATTTCCTGATTTTATCTTATGTATTTAGCACTATCTAGATGTGCTATTAACGAAATTCTACAAGGCATATTACCACATACCTTTCGGCTTATCCTTTTATCGTGCTTTTACTCGAACTAACTTCCCAACACTTTGCTTGTGTTGTCTTGTGATCGCTCAGTATAGGCGATCAATACTTTTTGTTATTATGACCTCATGGACCATCACTACCGTTTTGTACTCACTTACCTTTATTGTTTGGCTTGACTAAGTAGCCAATTGGCCACTTGGTCATACACTCTTATCAACTATGTTTATTTCACGCTAATCTTAATATAATAGCGTGTTGAACATTTTCTTAATTTAAATATTGACCTTAGCCAGTCTCACTGACTAGACTTATTAGCCCAGTTACTTTATACCTATCTCTCAGGATACTATGTGATTTTATTCCACATAACTTTCCTGACCGTGATCGCGTCACGTCATGTTTAATTTATATGAAAATTTCATTTTTGAAAATATCACTTTTCGAATATAACGTCTTGCGCCTATCAGTGTCAAGACTTGAACCTTTCATGCTTAATATTCAATTTCCTATCAGAATTCACATTTGTAAAAACGTTATTTCTTACTAAACCAAAGTTTTAGTTTAGGATCTTCTCTTTATCTTTTGTCAATTATCCGTACCAGGATATCGACAGTCCATAATTTATTCTTTTACAGTCTTAGTTTTATGCAGGGATTCTCTACTGGTTCCCTCACTTGTCTAAGTAACCCGTAGGTTCCTTCACTTAGCCTCGTAGGCTATTTCTTTAGGCTTTCACCTCTTTAGGGCGTTTGCCTTTATGATCCTTTTTCTTTTTATTCAGGACCCGTGGGTCAGTTTAGTCCCGTAGACCATTACACTGTTTATAACCCGAAGGTTATAATGATCCCGTAGATCGTCCCTTTTATGTTCGAAAATCATTTGTTTTCGCATCAAAATTTCGTTCACTCCGACTGTGATTCGTGTCTGCAATCATTTCATATTTAATTTCCGACCCATTACATGGGTTCATTAATATCTCGCGCTTTCCTTTATTTGGTTTGCGCCCATATTTGTATTCAATCTCGTCCCATTACCGGGCTCATTATCCTTTCCAATGTTACGTTTTATCTGACCCGTTTAACTTGTTCGTGTGAAAATTCGTCACTTATGAATGTCAAACTTCAATATTTGTTCGACCCATTCAACTTTAAAATAGTTGAACATGATTTATCAAAACTTCTATTTACTTTATCTTGTCATCTTTTAGTCATGACTCAAAATCCAAGTCTTTTAACTTTCCATCCGAGTTCCCATTTCTCGGTCTACGCATGTGTTTAATCCTTACCCACCAACCGGGTGTTTTACCGAAGTCGTTATTATTGCAACCCTTACGGTATGCATTATGACTTCGTTTCGCTTTTATATTCCTACTTTGTTCTCAAGTTTGGCGTTTTACAAAATCGGCCCGTTAAGAGTCATATTTGTATTCTCCGGGTTCGAGTGTAGGCACACCCCTCCCAATGCATACCTTAATCGTTTTACATTAATCCTTGTCCCTTCACTCGGGCTCATCATCCTAATGTAATATGCTTCCATCACCCGGCTGTGCGTTTACATTATTATCAAATATTTTGCTCATTTGATTCATTTGGGTACTTTTAAGTTAGTCCCATTCACTCCGCCCTTACTACATCGGATGTAAATGTGTCCGCTATAAGAAACTCATGGTATCATATGCCACTACTTACTTGGCCAGAGTAAGCGATTAACACATGACATACACGACCTTTTTATAGTTTTCACATCACACCCCATGTAAGTAACACCTCTATTTAGTTTTCTTGGAAATAATATCCTGGATAGGTATTCTATTCAGTCTTCCCAAGTTTCTAATTTACATATGCAACAATTATTCTTTACCTGTTTGTTGCATATTGCTAATTGTGCGATTATATTTAAAACCACGCACCTGGTAATGCTTGCCCCGACGGGCGTTTCTTGCAATTAACCTTGTTCGCGGTCGTTACGCGATTTAGTCCTTAGTGAGCATGCTCCTATTGTCATACTTCGGACCGTTCCTCTATCATATCCTTAATTTGTTCAACTCTTGTCATCTTTAAATGCAAGTGTCCTTCAATCAAGACATTCGCAAAAGTTAGTAATGTCAACTTCAATAATCGCCTGTATTATAATAGAAGGCTTTTTCTACTATACGCGTCAACGCGCGTATTTTTGTCAACTATATCAATCATTTAATTGGGGTAACGTGTATTACACGGTAACCCTATGTGTTGTCTACAACACTTTAATACGCTAGACCATTAGCATACATGCACTTACTGGATTTGCGATCAAGCCTCGAACCGAACACTATTCTTTATCAAGAGCGTAAGGTTTAAGTCCAAGCATGGTTTTCCCCACCATACTTGAATCTCTTAAACCAGGGCTCTGATACGAACTTGTAACACCCTAGTTTCTATTTAACGGTTTTACATGTAAATACCAACAATTAGATGTGTAGTTAAGACTACACATACTATAAAAATATGGATTTATTAAAACTTTTCGCAAATCAAAAGTTATTCGATATAACGTGATCAAATTCGTCGTTTAAAAATTAAGACGATGCAATGTGCGGAAGCATGTATCTATATCGTGTTCGGTTCTTCGTTGAGCTTGATCGTCTTCCGGCATCCAAAGAGTACCTACATTTCATAAACATGAAATGCTTTAGTCATACGAGGTTTAAAACGTATCTAAACGAGTTCGGTAACGATAATGGAAGGAAAAAAAATCCCAACGTTAATCTCTTGATCTCAAAACAAAATTTTCAACCTGGCCTCCACCGTAACTTACGGTGGCCACCGTAAGTTATGGTGGCCCCTGATTTAAAGTGTTCCTACCATACTTCAGTAGGTATCCACCGTAACAAAATCCACCCCACCGTAACTTACGGTGGCACCGTAAGTTACGGTGGTCCCTGCATTCAATCTTTCCATTTTGCCGTTTATTGACACGAAAACTTTCGTATCTTTCAATCCGCTCATCCGTTTGACCTACCGTTTCTTCATACGTGTTTGTAAATTGATCCCCCATCATATGGAGTTAAAATCCAACATCCGGATTAACAAAATTTAAGACTTTTAAGTCTTCGGCTTATTACCCCTTTTTACCAAATTTTGACCCGTTCGTGATTTCATCTAACAAACTTGTTTGTGGCCCTTGTTTCTTTTGTAAACATATTATTATGATTATTTCCTATTGCACAAGGTTCAAATCACGGGTTATTACACATTCTTAACCCGTTTCGCTAATACTTCTATTTTGACCCGTTAAGGGTATTTAAGCATTTTCGAGCCTAAAATCGCTTTCGATTGCTTCTAGCATTCCATCACCACATTTCTTATCCTATAATCTCCCACCACAACTGTATTTATGGTGGGTTTAATGTGGTGATCTATGAAAACCAAATTTTACCTCTCGAATCATTATTTTACGGCAAAAACTCAAATAGTGCCATTTGACTAATATAATACCTCTTTCAGCTTCTATACTTATTCTAAGTATTTATTTAATCATAAAACTCGTTTCCAAACAACCTTTAAAGATTTTTTGTTCGAATTAGCTAACAAGGGCGTTTTGGTCCTTTTTAGTCTTTCAATTACGACAAGGTCTTTTGAGAGCATGTTTGACCCATAATTCTTCTTTTGAGTTATGGTCTTGTTCGAAAAGTCATTATGCTTTTCGAACGCCATGACCCTCTTTTAAAACATTCGGTTTACCCATTTAAGTAACCCATTGTCTATCTAAGACTTCATTTAATACTCATTGAACCTTACGTTCTAAATGAATAATTACTCTATTACACATACCTGGCTCGGGTCAATGTATTGACCTGTTTTAATGCCTTGCTATAATATTCGCTAAATAATAGCAATGCAAATATCATTTCTACATTTATTCCTGAAATCATATAACTCGACAAGAATCATTAGTCGCTATTATCAAAATGTGGTATCTTCACCCTTTAACCCGTTTGGTCTAAATGACCGATTATATTGGCGAGATGACATGTGTTTTCATCTCGACTATATGACTCGCTCCGATTTACATCGTGCGGTCATTTTACTTATAATTCATTTCTTAACACTTTTCGGCCTATTAAGGCTTACTTCATAAGTGTCTTTTAAAACCAATAGTTATGGTTGACGCATGACCAATTTACCGTTTTACCCTTATTATTTGTTTTGGTTTACCCTATAAGGTAACCATTCCAAAGTTCATTTTCCATTTGTCATAAAATGATCGAATTACCGATTTAACTCCTTTTAAACCATCAACATGGTTTCTTGTCATGCTCGAGTATCTTGTTCCGTACTTTTACACGCCGGAACATCATACCTCAATTATGTATTTATCTTATTCGTAACTAATACGATAAGAGAATATTCTAAACTATAAGACTAGTGTAAGTTATACTTACCTTGCATCCGAAATAGGCTTTTTCCTTCATTCTTGATTCGTTTGACCCGCTTCCTTCCTCAAGCTTTCACCTAGCTCGTTAAGCGTAAACTATTATCAACATTTACAAGGTGGTTAGATTAGTCATTAACAATCACGACTATTCCACCTTACTTGTTTTCTTTGTCGAAACTACTATTCGACTTCATCACTAGTTAGTTTGACTTTCTAAAGTCAACTACCTTTAATCATATGATATGCACAATTAAGGAAAATCAATATTATGATTAGAACCCGTTTTATCCCATGTCTCATGTAATTAGTCAAGGTTGCCAATTACGCGTTTCACTTGAATTCCAACACTTTACTTCTCATTTAGGCATTTTAACAAACACCTAATGTGCATGATTTCATATAATTCATTAACAAGCTCATAACTTGTCATATAACCCGAATTTTCATAAATCAAACTATTTAACACAAATACTTGCCTTTAAAATTCTGAAATAACTTCACATATGTCCAATTACACTAGAACAGCCCAAAATTTCCTAGTGTTTATCAAGTTCTACATAACCCACTAGTCACCTACAATGGTGACCATGGATTTCACTAGAATCTAGCAAAATTTCAACATGTACTTGTCTAGAGTTTACTCCTAGACATTTTAATGTTTCTATTTCATCTACAATTCATACATGCATCATCAGATTTCAAGTTCTCTAAATTCATGAGAATTTCAAGTAGAGATTTTTTGTCAAATTTTACATACCTTATGATCTCCTTGCAATGGGGATCATTAATCTATGCTCGATTTTCGTTTTGGACTTGATTTGCCCCTTCATTTTGACGAATTTCTTGAAGTTTAGGGTTGAGTAGGAGAGCTCTTGGCTCCTGTGATTGTATCGACCAGAACACACACTTAGAGTGTGTGTTTTGGTGTTGGCATTTTTATTAAATTAAAACTAGTTTCTAGTTTATCAACTTTAGTCCCTCTGCTTCACACAAGTTATTTAAAGGGTATTTTAACCATACTTGTTCTATTATGTCAAGATACTAACTAACTAGGTTAATATTCCTAGTTACTTGGTGGGTCCCGGGAGTTATAACCCGTTCCATTTTAAGTCCCGTTAAATCTCGGGTCTTTTTATATACTTTGCTTTCTCAAAGTATTTCTCATCCTTTTACTAAATATTAGATTTATTTATTTAAATCCTAAAATTTACTGGGTAAGTTTTACCACTAACTGTATTTTACCCGTCCTGTAGTATTAACGTGGTTTGATTACCAAACCCGTTTTCGGGGTGTTACAGTAAGAGTTCTTGACAATCAAAGGCAATGTTTGCCTAAGTCTCTTACATCACTTTGGTGAAGACAAATGTCTAGGGTAATACTTTTTATTTTTAATCTTTTCGCACTTCTTATTTGATTATGTATTATTGACTTTAATAACTAGTTTCTTATGTTGAAGGTGATTATTCCTTATCGTTAGTCAGTGGTGTCTTGGCATTATTTTACTGTCTATATAAAATAAAAGATTTTCACCATTCATATCTCCACGGTCTATATGGAGATATGTTGGCTACCTGGTCGGGGGTTAAGGGAACGGTTTGGTAAGAGTCTTGCCTTGTTCATTGTATAGATCCTGCAAGGACCTGGGTCAAATTTAGTAGGACCTCCTTCAATACCCACCGGTATTGGATGGCGGGGGTCCAAACTCTTTGATCCCCTCATATGTAATCTACTATTAATACTTTAACCCGGCTACTTAGGACTGTATCCCTGCTGACTCGGACTACTTAGCCGAGGGTAACGTCACCTTCAAAAGAGGGGCCTACCATAATATGCATTAATAACTTAATTAATTATCTTTCAATAATCCGACCCTTTAGGATTGTATCCTTGTTGACTCAAACTACTAGGTTGAGGGTAACGTCACCTTCAAAAGAGGGGCTACTACAATATCTAAGATAATCTCTTAAAAAGTGCAAAAGTGCGGAAATAATCAAAGGTTAAACTAAACACGAGTTGGGTCCAAGTGATTCATCTTGTCTATCTGTTTTTACTTTTATTTTATTTTTCAGCATTTTAGTTAGTTTTTATTTTTCTAGTTCAAAACCTTTTTCTAAATTTTGATTTGATTAGACGTTGAGGATAAACCGGTACTAAAAGCTCTTGTGTCTTTGGACGACCTCGGTATCTTACCAACACTATACTACGCTCACGATGGGTGCACTTGCCCATATGTGTGTTTGGTGTTTGTAAATATCGTGTTTTATAAATTTAAAACTTGACTAAAAAGTGTAAAAGGGCTTAAAATATACATTAAAAACCTATTACACTCGACACGTATCAAACACCAAACAGTTTGCTAGTCATAAAGTAAGTTAACGCCGTCCAACCTCCAACATTTGGTTTACAACTTCTATGTTGAGACGGCGCACGGGGGGGGGGGGGTTGTCCTTACTTGACTGTTTGACTATTTTACGTACTTTTTTCATTTCATATAACAATTATCATTAATGTATTATGTTTACAAACAGAGTTTTATGCGCAAACCCGCTTTTAAACAGACCGGTCGCACGAAGGAACTCCCATTCGCACAAAGGGTCTTTTACTCGATTTGTTTCATATTTTTTCGTATTTTAAAGTCTGATCCGAACCCTTATCACATCAGAATACTCACACCTTCGTTTACCCATTGTAGGGTGACCTCCGTTTACCAACCCTCGACTACTCAGCTCTCGGTTTTGTGGAAATCTACGCAAAACTGTGAGTATACTCGATCTCATTTTCTATTTTATACATGTTGGGTGCAACATGTACAATTATACGAAAACACGCAACACTATTAAATGTGTTACAAAAATCACACTTTATCCACCATTAAACATGAGACTAGTTTTATTCTTGTTAATCTCGCATGCTATGTTTACACGTGTCTATATGCCCATTAAGTTTGCAAGCCTACCTTAACAATTATAGGGCTATAGGACTAACGCCCCGCTCGTATTCTTGTGGTATTGTTAAGTAAAATACCATTACACCCTCTTCGTTTCGAAGATGTTGGGTAATCACGATTGAGTTAAACTCTGGTTTGACATATAGCTTACACTTTTATAGTATGTTAGTAACAGGATATACATTTATCATGTTGGATATGAGCACCATTAAACATTTTCGCTATTATGCTATATATCAAACTTATTTACTCGCCAACATTTTTGTTGATCATATTCTAATACATGTTGTAGGTTGATAGATGATGACATGAAGAAACACAATTAGGGTGGACATGGATACCCACCTTAATGAAATAAACAATTGTTTATGTTTGCTGATGTTGCCACAAGTTGGTGTATTTGTCTTGTTGAACAATGTATTCATTTTAGCATTTATGAAATTTTGATTAATTAAATATTGTCACTACTGGTGTTATGATGCTACGAGCAATCTTGTTTTTGTCTCACTCTGATGTTTCCGCCATCGGTTAGGGTGTGACAGCAGTGATCGAAATTATCAATCAAGCATGGATAGAAGTAGGCCTTGCAGTTCACGGGCATGGTTCCTAAGGAAATTTCATTGAAAAGTTTTTGCAAACACAATCATAATATATATATATATATATATATATGTACATATGTATATATATATGTATATATATATGTGTGTATATATATATATAGGGTCAGGATTTGGAGAAAAAGGTGAAAAGTGTGAGAACGGTGAGAACGATTATGGATCGTCCGATCAAAACAATCCATGGGCTTGATTACGCGGTGGCGTTTTTGTAAATAACATCAATATTATTAGGTGGGACGCTCTTCATTAAGGGTAAAAGGGTCTTTTACCCCTCATATTCAAAACGCGATCAAATGATAAAACACCATAAAAAAATAAAATGCCATTAAAAACAAAACGCCAAAAATTAAAAATAAAACGCGTTGAATATTACAGGAAGATGAAGCAACACAAATAACTGAATTTCAGTTATTAACATTTAATAGAAGAAATTCCCTCCTAAATTACGCGCCAAAACATCATTATATAAACAAACGTAAACCATAGCTTCCATAATCACTTCAATCTATCCATTTTCTGCAAAAAAAATCGATAACCAAAAACGCCGACTTAAACAAAACGCCAAAAATGGCAACAATCGTTTCATGGAGATACACTCTGGGAATCAGGCGATACGTCCTCCATTTTGACAACAGAAGGAGGGTGTATGTTAAGATGGTCAGGGCAATTCTAAAGATGGAAGAAGAGATACAAAGGCAAATCTTATCCATTGGCATCACTCTAGACAACGAATGCCATGAAACGCATATGCTTATGAAAGCATTAACCAGCAAATTTGGACCAATCAAAGGAGATGTGAAGCCAGACCCTGTCATGACATCATGGTGTTTTGGTGATGAAACAGACATGGTGACGGTTACATACGACAGCGGAGAGCAGGAAGTCTACTGGCTAGAGACCATCATGACAAAACAGCGACTGGGTTTCATGGAAGAATTGCATAACGCCACTTGTACCAACACAGAAATAGACTCAAAATTGGAGTTAATGCAAGACATGTTCAGGTGGAGGCTTCAAAATCTTCAGGAACAAGAAGCTGATGAAGGTGAATGTGATGACATGGATGAAGATCAAGATGAAGACTCCGAGGAGGAAGAAGATGACACAAGTGATGGATACTATTCAGATAAAGTACCTTCTGACGAAGGATCTTAATTTTTTTCCTCTTTTTTTTCTTCTATGTAATCTTCTATTTTTTTAAGATAATTAAATGATATATTACTATCTTTATTAGCAAAAAGCCAAAATAATACTAAAAATGGTTAACCCTAACAAAACGCCATAAACAACAAAAAATATTTTTCCTC
Source organism: Helianthus tuberosus (assembly GCA_030545235.1). Taxonomy (NCBI): domain Eukaryota; kingdom Viridiplantae; phylum Streptophyta; class Magnoliopsida; order Asterales; family Asteraceae; genus Helianthus; species Helianthus tuberosus. The sequence continues at coordinate 8,508 of JARYGA010019665.1, read as the reverse complement.
CATACGATTTTATTTACTCCGTTATTGTATTTTGTCATGTTGGTATGCATAAAGCCATTAAAAAAACGCCAAACTTAGAAGATAGGACGTCTATAACCTAGAAAACTGATAAAAGCTGATCAACACAGTAAATACAAAATACAGTAACTGAAAAGACAGTTACTTTATTACTATCATTTATTACAATAAAAAGTCCCGCCTAAACTACGCGCCAAAAACTCCTATAAGAGAGGGGTCTATACACAATGAAATTAATCACACACAGAAAAACACAAAAACACCATATCCTCTAGAAACCACTCCCTTTAAAACGCCACAGATGTCAAAGCTTTCACTGAAATGGATCCTTTTTCTGAGGGGGTTAACTCAATAATATTTTGTTGGATGAGATGGACAAATATTCAAGAAAAAGAGCGTGATGACAGTGATATGCCATCATGTGAGCTTTGTTCTTGATGATTATAGGCCTGGAAGAAAGGGTTCAACTAAAGTGTAAAATGCTATTTTGGACTCCATTATTACAAATAGCATCAAGCAAGAGTTGATCTTCAATGACATGCCGCCAAACAAGAATATCACACCAAAAAACAGGATGCCACTAAGCAGCTTCTTCTGAAAAAGACAGGGTTTATGTAGGAAAGTTGGCATCTAGCTAAAGTATTCAAAAAAGGTTCAAAACGCCAAAACAAATTCAAGAAGATAGAGGCTGATGACAGTGAAGATTCGGAAGAGAAATTAGATTACCATTTTTTATTATTTTTGTTTTCATTTTATATTGTTTTGATATCAAGTTATATGTTGATTTTTTATCTAATTCTCTATAAATAAAATAACATTATTATATAAAACGTCAAAAACTACAAACACCAAAACGCTAGAAGTATGAAAATTGGGAGAACAGCTGCTGGCAAAACACATTGTAAAGGGTATTAAACGCCAAAAAACTCACTAAACGCCAAAACAAATTGGTCTTATAGTAATCTTATGCAAATATTAGAGACTCGAAGTGAATTATTATACAAAACGCCATAAACGCCAAAAAAAATAACCAGAAAACTCTATAACGCCAAAAAATTATATATGTGACACAAAAACAATTAATTCAATGCCAAAAAGTTTAAAAAATACAATTAACACCAAAAAAAAAATTAGACGCCATAAAATAGTATACTGCGTTGGGAAATAAAAGAAGAATGAAAAGACAAAAAAGCCCCTTCGCCCTTCTCTATGCCGCGGGACACGTGTTGGGCCAGGATGCGTTCTCACCGTTCTCACACTTTTAAGCGTTTTCTCCTGATCCTGTTTCTGTATATATATGACGACTAAATAAATATATTATTATATCTCTTTTAAGAATTGTCTTGTTTAAAGTCATCTGCCGGTCCTTGCAAAATTAAGAAAATTAAGGGACTATCTGGAAACTACTTCCTTTCTCAACAGTTGACACACAACTACTGGTTTGTAGCTGTTGTTTACTAAATCCAGAAGTTCCCAGTAACTGTTATACTGACCCTATAAATAATCCTTCCCAAAGTTTAGGGGTCATATCACCTTGTTCAACGTCATCATGTGTTTAATCGTAAACCCTAACTCTTAGCTTCACCACCAAACCCCCCTTCACCTTCAAATGCTGATCATGGCAAGCCTTGCGTTCTAGCCCACTCACAACCTTCTTCCTTATCTTACTAAGTAGAAGGACCACCCTTAATTCCATAGCATAATTGATCAAATTGAAAAATCTTCATTTCACCATGCACTCACAGTAAACCCAACAATCTATAAAACTACTCTTAGTGAGTTCTAGTCATCTGCAAAATTCACCCTTGATGATGAAGGGAAAGTGCTGGCCGTCACAGTAGATGTGGGAAAAATAAAGGTTGTTATCACTCCTAATGTATTGTTAGATAAACTCCAACTGGGATGTAACACCCCAATCGCGTAATATAACAACACGCGGCGGAAATATCGGGGAGTCACGTTACAAATTGCTCACAACTACTGGTACTAAATTGTTTCAATATCATTAACATCAATTTACAAACAAAGAATACATGTAATTGTTCTTTTGTTTTAGAAGTCTAAGGCCCGTATGCAGTCCTACGCGTTGCATACTTGAACAGTCGAAAACCTGAAACATATGCGAAAACAGTCAGCATAAAAATGCCGGCGAATACATAGGTTTTATTAGCCAAATAAATGGCAAAACATTTGGTATTGCATTACAAAAATCTTAATTGTGAAAACTTGTGACAAAAAAGGTTTGTATATGGCAATATGATATTTACTAAGTCATTTTATGCCTTACATTTGAAATCTCGATTAACCCATTGTAAAAAAACGATAATATGTTATTAGGAATCCAATCAAGGATTAATAATAACATTTTTGAAATAAATCAAAACGTATATAAGTATTATATAAATCAAATCAATGAGTTATGATAATACTTCAGATATCTTTCTAAGAATCTAGCATATAAAAATATGGGAGATTCTACAAAGATTTTGATAATCAAACATTGAAACAATTGTACACAAAATCCTAAAGTGATCCAGATAATGCTACAAGAATAATAAAATAAGAACACTTATATATAGGAAGTACCAGCGGCGTATCGACCATGTTCTTATTTTATTATACCTGTTTCGTTATCTAAATCACAACTACCACATAACACATAAATCGTCAACTTGTTCCACCTTGTAAACACGCATTAAAGTACACAATGAATCCAAACAGGGACTCCAATATCTGTACTCTAAACATCCCATATATGTCTAACTATGAAGATAGATAGATACTACAGGGATCAGGTTCTCATAACATTGTCTAACTTATCACACATTAAAGTACACAATGAATCCAAACAGGGACTCCAATATCAGTACTCTAAACATCCCATATATGTCTAACTATGAAGATAGATAGATACTACATGGATCAGGTTCTCATAACATCGTTTAACTTATCACGCATTAAAGTACACAATGAATCCAAACAGGGACTCCAATATCAGTACTCTAAACATCCTACAAGAATCAACCTATAAAGATAGATAGATGCTATAAGGATTTTGGGTTCTATCACATTGAGTCAAAACAATCCTAAATCCTATTAGTGATTCGGGATAACGCCACGAAAGGTAATACAATAAGCACACTTATATATAGGAAGTACCAGCGGCGTATCCACCATGTGCTTATTGTATTATATAGTTTCGTTATCTAAATCACCAACTATCTACACAAAAAAAACCAACCATCGAGTCGTAAAGTACTTCTTAAAAACCTTACTATGAAGATAGAAAGATCTAAGACTGTACTTCAAATATCCTATATGAATCTAACTATGAAGATAGGTAGATCACTTAAGGATAAAACCTTGCATTTGCATAATCGGAATAATACACATAAAAGCACTTAGTGAACACATATATGCCATACATTTTGAAAATAGATCGATTACGCATATGAATTGTAAGGACCTATAAAAATGTCCTAAAACGACCCGTAAGTGAAAACCCGGACCCCTGAAACCCTACTGTGCATGAAAAACCAAGAAATCAAGAAAAATGGTCTTCAGGCGGGCCGCGTAAGGGTTAAGCATAACCTCACGCGGGCCACGTCAACATGTGTTTGGCCGGATAAGCGTTCCCGGTCCACGTGTCACCCACGTGGCATGCCTACCAGTGACACGGATGCCCTATTCTACGAATAGACCTCCACGAGGGCCGCGTAAGGTCAAGCGAAGGTTCACGCGGGCCGCGTGAGACTCAAAAATCATCTATAAATAGGTTTAATCATGGCCTGTTCACTGGTGTCGAAAACAAATCTAAAAATGAAGTTATACTACCCAAAAGTCGAAAATCATATTCACGGAAGTGAAACGCTGCTATGAGACAGGGTATTAACTCGATCGCTACTATGATTCAATGTCTGATCGATTTAAACTATCCAATGGAAGTTTAAGTGCTGCCCAAATTAGGGCTATACTTTGTCATTCGTCGTGAATTCGATGGATGTTTAAGTGTTGCACTTTGTCATTCGTTGTGAGGGTTTTAATCTCGTGAGTTATCGTAAATGCTGTATTAGTTACTGACCTAGTTCCTGTGCATTGTTATTTAAATTAGGTTACAAGGCTTATCAGTAGGTTAAACTCTGCCCGTTTAAATCTGCAATGTGAGTTATTCTCTTTTATTCAAAAGTATTTCACAATACTCTAAATTATTTTCAAAGTTATAATTACAGGGATTAAGTTGTGGTTATCTTGAATCACTGGCTAGTGGGGTATTGTGCACATTACTAATTTCTCACAGTTAGGCTAATAAATCCTAACAGTGATAATCATCACTACTTGGGTAAAAGGACCCGATAGTGGTATGACCATCGTCACCAGGAGGTGACACGGCGCCAGATAAAAATAAGATAAAAGCCATTGTAATCGCTCTTATGCTGTAATTAATAACTATGTGTCATTTTATCAAATTTGAATAACTCGCCAGTATTTCCCCGCTGATAAAATATTTTTCAAAACATGTTTCAGGTGACTACTGTGAACCAAGAAATAGAGCTACGGAGCACTAACAAATCTTGAAGTAGTGGCTCAGTTAAATAAATAAACATGTTTTGTAAATCAGGGAATGTCCTTGTGAAATTCCTCTATTGTAAATGACGGGGTTTATCCCGACTTATGAAATAAAATAATCGGGCATTTCAAGTTTTAAAAGATCCTGTAAAATCTTCCGCTGTCAACTCAATTAATAAATACCACGGGTTTTCTGTCCCGCGGCTCATAGACCGGGTAAAACCGGTAGCGGGGGCCGTGACAGGAAAAAGATGGTATCAGAGCCACTGATTTAAGCCAATTAAGTATTTAGAAATACTTAATTTTCCTGATTACCATCTTGTGATTATGTGTTTTTGTTAACTGACTACTTGTTAGTTACAGTATGGGTAAGCAAAGACTTCCGGACATCTATCGTCAATTAGATAGTTCACCAAAAGATAAGGGAACTTCGTCCCAATCAAATTCCTCAAGATACTCAGCAAATACTGAGGAAGGAATATTTGTTCGTAAGGCACAGTTTGAGAAACCACTTACCCCTAATAAAAGAAGTTGGATTATTAGAAAAAGTCAAGAGAAAGTGATGAAATCACAAACCAAAGGAGTAATAAGTAATAAGGAGAACCAGGAAACAGATAATAAACCACCATGGGAAGATGAATTAGATGAAAAATGGTCAGATCTCTATATGTTAGCCACTATAGCAAAAAATGCTAACTTCTAATCAAATCGCCAAACTAGTACCAGCACCCATATCATCTATAAGTCAGAAACTTTGCCCATTCAATAAACAACTTAGTAAGAAAAGATAAACTAAAATAAATTATCCCTACTATGTTTTAATTTTCAATTGTAATTTGTAATAAAAAAATATATATCGCAATATTTTGATTTAATCAACCTGTTTGTATAAATACTTAATTTTCTGATTGTCTTTCTGTGATTATGTGAAAATTCAATTTACAAAATTTTAACCTAGAATTTTGTATGTTTCTTCATATCTGCTAAACAGCATGAATGAGTTGTCTGAAGCTCTTCAGAATCTCAATCTCTATTCTGTTAAAGTGGAAGTTTCCCAAGACTTTACAGGTTATTGTGCCGATGTTGAGGAACCTATGGAATTTCAAGCCCAGCCTCCGGAGAAACCCAAGCCAAAGAAAAGGAGAAGAATTGTGTGCTGGAGGCATATGCGCAGAAGGAAACCAGTAACTCGGAAATTTACCAAGACAGAAGACCCAATGGATAAAGGAAAAGGAATAGAAATTGGAGAGAGCTCCAAGCAAGCTGAGGAAGTGCCATTGCAAGAAGAGCTGGATTACATACTAGCAAGTTGTGATATCCTTAAGCCTGTTAATGAAAACCTTTTTACTTATCCTGCTGAAACCCAATTCCCAATGAATTTGGAACCGGCCATCCCAGATCCCCTTGTCAATACCCGACCTTTAGGAGAAATGGAAGAATGGTGGACCAATGACTGGCAATTCCAGAATCTCTTAAATAACCCTTATACCTTTTTCCCTCAGTTTGACCCAGAGCCTGCACCAAACCCACCAATGAGTAATGAGAACTTGGCTGAACTCCGCCATTTTGGCGAGGAGCTAATGGATGCAGGGAATCGAATCCGGGAAGTGGGAGAACAGATCTCCTGGAAGTACGACGAGAGGGAACGTCGTTTCTGAAAATGCCAGTTGATAGGATAGTAGGTGGTGGTGAAAGCATGTGTTTAATAATAATAAGATATAACTATGTAAAATAACTAAAAATAAAACTTTTGTAAGATAACCAGTGTGTACGGATGCCTATTAAAATATATAAAATATCGAACGTCGAAAAATCGACAATTTTGGCTATACGTGTTAACATGATTATGTGCGAGTATTTTATTATGTTTGGTTGTTATTCATTTGATGCTAATAAGTTATATATATATATATATATATTAATTACCAGATGGCAAACGCTGGTAATGAACAAGTTAACGTTGTTAACCAATCCGAGCAAAACAATGAAGATCAATTTCTGAATAGGCAAGATATAGAAAATATCGTTGCTCAGGGAATAGCCAATGCTATTCCAGCAATACTTACTGCTGCTCGAAATCCAGTTGAACCTCAACAAATTATTCCTAGCAAACGTACTCATGAAGACAACTTCAGTAATAGTGTAAACGGAGGCGGCAACCATACTAACAACAACAACGATGGAATGCAAGCCCCACTCCTTAAGAAAATGAAAGCTGCAATGCCTGGTTGCACTTATAAGGAATTTCTTGCCTGCAAACCGGTTGAATTTGCAGGTAACGAAGGGGCGACTGCTGCACTGTGTTGGTTAGAGAAAATCGAGGCAGTGATTAAAATAAGTAAATGTGCAGAGGAAGACAAGGTCATGTACGCGTCGCATCTTTTTAAAGAAGGGGCGCTAGAATGGTGGAATACGGTACTTCAAGCCAAGAAAAGCGATGTGGCCTATGCTATGAGTTGGGAAGAATTTAAGCGACTAGTGGAAAGAAAATTCTGTCCCGAGTATGAGAAAGAACAAATGGCAAATAAATTTCTGAACCACCGGATGGTGGATGTAGATTGTCGAGGGTATACTTCGACATTCTTCGAGTATGCTAGAGTTGTACCTACCCTGGCTTCGCCAGAGCCGGTACTTATTTCCCACTATATTTGGGGATTGATTGGCGAAAATTCATGATATCGTTAAAGCTGCGAGACCTCGCACTATTGACGATGCTGTGGAATTAGCTAACACCCTAATTGACGGGCTGATACGCACAAGAGAAGAAAACCGGAAAAGGAAGTAGCCCAAAAGATTACACAGGGATTCCGTATGGGTAACCGTAGTAATTTCAAGAAAAAGGGAACTGGATAATCTTCCATTGTCCCATTTTGCAATGCCTGCAAAAGAAAGCATTTTGGAAAATGCAAAGGGTATTGCAATTTCTGCAAAATCCCAGGGCACCAAGAAGAAGATTGTAGGAAGAAGAAAGCAACAATCTGCTACAACTGCGGAGAAGCTGAACATTTCAGGCCAGACTGTCCTAAACTGGTCAAACCAGTTGCTAACAAAGCCAAACCTACAGAAGGAACTACCAAGAGAAACGCAAGAGCCTTCCAATTAACTACGCAGGAAGCAGAACTAATCCCTGACGTGATAGCTGGTACGTTCCTAGTTCACGACGTTTATGCAAAAGTATTATTTGACTCTGGTGCAAACCAAAGTTTGATAAATACTTTATTCTGCCAAGCTCTTAAGCTACCCTTAACGAAACTTAGGAAAGTTTTTACAGTAGAAACGGCAGACGGGAATTCTGTTAACATAGATAAGGTTTTGCGGGAAGGAAAGATAGAACTCTCAGGTCATAAATTTTCTGCAAACCTCTTACCTATGAATTTAGCTGTATTCGATGTCGTATTAGGAATGGATTGGTTAGTAGCCAACCATGCCCGAATTCTTTGTGATAAGAATTCCATAGAAATACATACACCTACAGGAGAATTAGTGGTAATTACAGGAGATAAGCCACGAAAGCCACTGAAATTCATTTCAGTAATGAAGTTGGCTAGTTATTCAAGAAAACAAGAAATTGTGTATATGATTTCAGTAATCATTAACATGAGAGATAAGGAACTTAAAGAAATTCCGGTAGTATCAGAATATCCGGATGTCTTTTCGGAAGAACTACCTGGATTACCACCCAATAGGGAAGTCGAATTTAGAATTCATCTTATTCCTGGAGCTACACCGATAGCCAAGGCACCTTATCGGTTAGCACCCACCGAAATGCTAGAATTGAAAAAGAAACTGGATGAATTATTAAGTAAAGGATTTATACAACCTAGTTCATCCCCTTGGGGAGCTCCAGTGTTGTTTGTGAAAAAGAAAGATGGGTCAATGAGAATGTGTATCGATTATAGGGAATTGAATAAGATTACAATTAAG
>JARYGA010019664.1:0-28280 GCA_030545235.1 Helianthus tuberosus | reverse complement strand
TGGGCACCTCTTTTGAAACGTTTTCTACTGCCATCCGTGCCTCCAAGCCGACTCCTCAGTTCCGTGATCTTCATTCAGGCATAATCACATGAACTGTTTTTACAGTCGCTTCATGGACACTCTATACCACCCGTGGCCTTTTCAACCCAATTTTCAAGGAAACTTAAAGTCTTTCAAAGCAATGGAGTCACCGAATTTATAAATCGACATGTTAAACAACTATTTGATGATGATGGGACTTTCATAGAATATCATGTCCTTATACTCCCCAACAAAATGGGAGAGCCGAAAGAAAACATAGGCACATCGTCGAGACAGGTTTGGCACTCATTTTCAATAGCGACCTTTCTCCATCATATTGGGATTATGCTTTTAGTACCGTGGTATACATCATCAATCGCCTACCAACAAAAATTTTGGATGACAAATCACCCTTTGAGGTTTTATTTTTTAAGCAACCAACTTATAATAATTTCCGGGTATTTGGTTGTCGTGTTTATCCTTATCTTCGTGATTACTCGGCACATAAGTAGCCATGCGAAGCTTGTCATGCATTTTTATTGGCTATTGCACTCAATACAAAGGCTTCAAATGCCTTGACCCGACCACCTCACATGTCTACGATACTAGACATGCTCGCTTTGACGAAGTCACCTTGCCATTGAAGGGGTATACCTCACCTCGGATCTATCTTCCCTTTCTTGGCACACCTTCTTGGACATCACCATTCCTACACCACCTTCACCATCCAAAAATGTTTCACAACCTACACCTTCAACCTACATGACCCCTTGTGCCCATTGTGATGACTTTGTCCCAAAACCTCCCACCCCAGCCCAATTCGCTACTTCACCTATCCTGACCCAAACTGACTCCACTACTCCCATGCACACTAATACCCCAACTCGACCTCACTCCCCAGCCCACATCGACCCGCCTACCTCCGCTCCAGCCCAAACTCAACCCTCTTACACTACCGTCTCCCCACCAGCCCATACCCAAAGCCAAGACACCCCACTCCCACCTTTAAACAACCCCGTTCCGAACCAACCGGCCCATCATGAGCCTCATTCAGCCCAAGCCGAGGCTCCTTCAGCCCAAACCGAACTCTCACCTTCCTCTGCTACCATCTAACACTCACCCTATGGTTACTCGGGATAAAGCCGGTATATTAAAGCCAAAATATCATGCCAACCTTGCACACCTTGACTCTCCTAACCTATATTTTGCACTCTTCTCTCACACTGAACCCAAGGGGTTCAAATCAGCCAGCAAACATCCGCACTGGCTCGAGGCTATGCATAAAGAGTTTTCAGCACTTCAAACTAACAACACTTGGACCCTTGTTCCTCGACCATGTAATCGAAATGTTGGTTCCAAATGGTTATTTCGCACAAAATATCGGTCCGATGGAACCATCGAAAGATATAAGGCTCGTCTTGTAGCTCAAGGCTTTAGTCAAATGCCTGGTTTGGACTACTCTCACACATTCAGCCCTGTTGTTAAAGCGTCGACTATTCGCGTTGTTTTGTCCTTGGCAGTTATCCATGGTTGGAAGCTTCATCAATTGGATGTTAACAATGCCTTCCTCCATGGCCGTATCTCTGAGCGTGTTTACCTGGAACAACCACCAGGGTTTGAAAACCCTCACTTTCCTGATCATGTCTGCTTATTAAATAAAACTCTTTATGGCCTTAAGCAGGCGCCTCGAGCTTGGTTCCATCGCCTCAACACATTTTTACTAAATAATGGATTTGTTTGCAGCAGGGATGACCCGTCCCTATTTATATTTAAACAGGACTCTCATATTTTATATCTTCTTGTATATGTAGATGATATAATTTTAACAGGAAATAATACGACCATCATGGCCACCTTTGTTACACACCTCAATGACGAATTTGCTATTAAAGACCTGGGTGATCTCAGTTATTTTCTTGGACTTGAAGTTACTCGCACTGCAGATGGTATCTTCCTAAGTCAGTCTAAATATGCTCATGACATCCTCACTCGTGCTGATCTCGTTGAGTGCAAACCAGTTCACACGCCCCTGGCAGCAAATAAGTCTCTCACTATCACTAGGGATCCTTTTCCTGATCCCACTACATACAGATCTCTAGTTGGGGCTCTTCAGTATCTAACCATAACTCGCCCTGACATCTCCTATGCTGTGAACCAGGTCAGTCAGTTCCTTCAGGCTACAACCTCTACACATTTTCAGCATGTCAAACGTATCCTTGGATATATCAAGGGAACTTTGGCCTTTGGGCTAACCTTCTCTAAGCCAATGAAGACTGTCATCCTTGGCTACTCTGATGCTGACTGGGCTCGATGCATCGACACACGTCGCTCCACCTATGGTTACTCGATTTTCTTAGGTGGAAACCTTGTCTCTTGGAGTGCTAAGAAACAGCCCATTGTTGCTCGCTCAAGTTGTGAGTCAGAATACCGTGACATGGCCAACACTGCTGCTAAAATTGTTTGGATTACTCACCTACTTCGTGAATTACATGCCCTGCCTCCTAATCGTCCTACATTACTGTATGAGAACTTGTATCCTCTGGGAAGCTATACACTTGCTTTGTTCCAACCAAGCTCCAGGTTGCGGATATATTTACAAAGAGTCTTCCTCGACCTCAGTTTGAATCCTTTCGTGATCGTCTTGGAATTCGCCCGCCACCGTTCCGCTTGAAGGGGGATGTTAGACAAAATTAATTATTGTTCTTACTTCTGTATTTTATCTATTCTTTATGTACCAAAGTGTAACTGTTTTGTGTATAAGATCCTTGGCTCCTATCCCTTAGGAGCACAGACTTTTCATATTATCACACAGGTAATAAATTTCGTCTTTCTTTTTCTATATATTGGTTTGGTTGTTTTTTTTATAAGTTTGTGTATTCATGTATCAGGAACCAGAGGCTCTCATGATTGACGAATTCGTAACAGACATTACGGAGTTCTCAACTTCTGTTTCTGGATGTAACTCCCCTGCTGCCATCATAGTGTTTGGTGTAAGTCATCCCTCATGTTATTTGGTCACATATTTTACTACTAACTGTAACCTTTCTTGTTGTATTTCTAATGCTCACTGGAGTTTGTTTACAGGACCATTATTATTCATGCATGAGTGATGTTATAGAGAAATTAGGTTAGTGTTACTTCAAAAACATATCACTTTGTTTTGCTGACTTATATGAATTATATATATATATTTTTCATTATTTTAGATTATGCCATGTCACCAGAAACCGTCATTGTTGGTGATGCTTTATCTAAGTTCCGATATACCAATGATGCTCAATTTGGTATTTCTGTTGCTGTTGCCTTGGTATTTGCGGTGGATAGGAATAAACCTCCTGGTAACATCAAAATCCATGCTGGTGGATATATAGTTTTATGTTTTTATCATATCCTTATTGTTTTTTTCCTTATTTTTCTTTCTCTTTTGATCTGATACCTTCAATATTTTTATTTTTTTATGTTGTTTTTTAATTATTATATGTTGCATTCAATTATGAGAAGTTCTTAATGATTTTCTAGCAGGTATAGGAGAAACTCAATTTCATGCTGTATTATCAAGTGGATTGTCGCCAGTAGGCCCCACATACACATCTGTTATTAAGAGAACTGGTTTTACGACTGAAGTTGCTGCAAGAAGAGAAGGGTCGGTTGAGAATGTTAACGTTGAAACTATTATGAATCAAGTTGATGATGAAGTATTTTCTTTTGTTAACTCAAGCTACATCATTATAACTAATATATTGGGCAGATGGCATATGTTCATATTTCAAAAAATGGAACATAGTCTGGTCACATTTCTGCTTAGCAAATATTGTTCTCTCTTAAATTGTGGATCTAACATTCTAACCATAAGAAAATCTGATCATTAAGGATCAAACTTTTGAAATTCAAATTGATGTCACAGAAGACATACGGTAGCTTGGACCATGTTGACTTTTCTCACCGACATCTTTGGCATGGTTTTATTATATAATGAGATAATATTATATTCTTTAAGCTTTGAATAGAAAGATGACCAAATTATGTTACATTTTTTTTGCCCTTTGTCTTCTCTTTTTTCCATTGTTATCGACTTTTGATTGTTAATAAATAATGACAGGTAGGAGGTCGTGATAAGTTTTGGGATCTTTTCATTGGGGTAACAAAGAAAAGAGAATACTCCATTGCTCAAGGAAAGGTCGGATGTATGACGTCTCTTGCATTCCATCCTGTTCGCGGGTAAGATACTATATTTTTTCTTGCTTCTTCATATCGTCTTTTTCTTTGAGCGATTACATATATCATCTTCATGTAGGCGTTCCCAGGGGTATTTTTGGGTTCATGGTGGGGGCCTCAAAACCGGCGACACATTCCGTTTATACTACTCAGATCCTACCACTGCTCTATCTTCTACTGCTGCTGTCTCCAGCCATCTGAGATCTTTGAATCAAGGGAGGAACAACACCACTGGCTGTGATAAACTGGAGGTGTTTGGCGGTCTTATATTCACTTGTCCTGATATATTTGACATGTTTGACAAACCAGACATTAACAGCTCGCCGTTTTTGGACAACTTTCCCGATGCGACTCTTGGCGGGAGTTTTTGTAGCAGTGTGATTGGACGTCGTGTTTTAACCAAGTATGTTAAAGAATCTCAAGAACAAAAGGAGGTGCAATGTTGCATGCACGTTAACTGCAGTGTCTATTTGATCATGTCTTACACTCCTTTAAAATTAGAGTAGTTAATGTGGTTTTTGTGCTAGGATCTGGCGGCAGAAAATGTTTATCCTTTGTAAAGTTGGTGATACTGTTGTTTTTAGTGTATTTTTTGCTAGTTCTTTGTAAATGTCAACTTCAAATTTCATACTCATTCTAAATTGTATTAATTAGTAAAGTAATAGTAATTACACATTCTTAGATATCACACATTAATTAAACTGTCATAATTAGTACTTACACATTCGTAGATATTTATTTTACAAAAAGTAAATAGATATTTGATCATTATATAATATGCACCTACATGGAGACTTAATCGGGTGCATGAGTTCTAGGAGATGTTAGATTTATGTTAGATTAAGTTAATGGGATTATTATATAGTGTGTATATATATATGGATTAGGATCAAATACAAAGGGTCCTTATTGTAAGAAGTGTACAAAGGCTCCTAAAAAAACCCACTACCACAAAAAAAAAAAACCCCTTAAACATCCACCACCACCCAAAAACCTAAACCCCCACCTCCTCCCCCATCACCCCCCCCCATCCAAAAAAAAAAAAAAATTGCCGAGGAGGTGGGGGTTTAGGTTTTTGGGTGGTGAGGTGGGGATGGGTGTTTAGGTTTTTTTAGATTTTTTTTTTTTTTTTTTTTTGGGGGGGGGGGGGTTTAGGTTTTTGGGTGGTTGTGGGGTGGGTGTTTAGGTTTTGGGTGGTGATGTAGTGGGTTTAATTTTAGGTTATTGGACACTTGTCACTCTATAAATCCTTCTTACACTTCTTACAATTAGGAGCCTTTGTAGAATAACTTGACAACTTCTTGAGAGTGAACTTAGTGAACTAATCTTGGCCCTTGATATTTTTTTAGATTAAAATGGTAAGATTGACATTAGCCAAGTACTTTTAATTAAAATCCCATAATTTTCTCCTCTCTTAACTCTCTCTCTCTCTCTCATTTTTAATTATTTCTCTATTATTTTAATTATAAGAGATTGAAGGACTAATGTTTTTTTTTAAATAAACTGTCATTGTTCCTTTTAAAATTAAATATTAAAACTAATTAAATTATGATTTTTAACATATGTGTATACAGGTCAGTACATACAAGATTTATACACTTGTGTATTATTACATCTTGTTTTCACGGGTTAGTATAAAACCAGATTTATGCACTTGTGTATTATTCAAGTACATATGTGTATATGGGTCGGTATATACCAGACGTATACACCTGTGTATTATTCAAGTACATAGTGTATACATGTCGACATATTGTTTCCACTATAAATCTTTTCATCAAACATTGATCTAATACATATATGTATAGAGAATGTAATTAAATATTTTTAATTGTTTTCTAGCTGGAATAATATTTGATAATGTTTGTATTTTCTTAAAATTATGAAATATTAAGTTAGCTAATATGTGAGAGAGAAAAATATAGAGAATGTAATTAAATATTCTTTTAATTGGAATATATATATATATATATATTATATATATATATATAGGGTAAGGTTCATGCGAGAACCACCTTTGTTGCAAGAACCGCGAGAACCAATGTGAACACAACCTAAAATAGCTAAAAAAACCTAACCACCCCCCCCCCCCCCAAAAAAAAAAAAACTAAACCCACACCCTCACCCCACCCCCCAAAAACCTAAACCCCCTCACCCCCCCCCCCCCCAAAGCTAAAATGCTAAAAACTAAACCCCCAAAAAACCTTAAAAAATCAAAAAAAAAAATCTAATTTTTTTAAATATTTTTTTATGTTAAAATCGCTACTTTTAGTAGCAAAATTTTTTTTTTTTTTAAATTTTGTGTGTTTTTTTAGCTATTTTTAGGCATTTTTGGTTGTGTTCACATTGGTTCTCGCGGTTCTCTCAATAAGGGGTGGTTCCTAACGGATCTTTGTCCTATATATATATATGTATATATATATATACATATATATATAGAGAGGAAGGTTAACGTACATTACGGCTTAACGTACATCACGTACGGCAGATAATTACGCACGTTCATCTTAAAATCACGCACGTTATAACTCAAAAATCCAAAATCACGCATGTTGAAAACAATAATCACGCATATTAAAAACATTAATCACGCACGTTATAGAACATAATCACGCACGTTGTCATACGTGATGTACGTTAAGCCGTAATGTATTTTACACTTTATATATATATATATATAGGGGAGGGCTATATAGAAAACCCTTAAGTTTTTAGAAAACTCTGGAAACTCAAATCTCCCCCCATTTTTACCCAACCTCCCGACAAATTTTTTTTTTTGAAAAAAATAACACATGTAATATACATGTTTTAAAGTGTTTTGGGCAAAAAAAAAAAAAAAAAACAAAAAAGCGCCGAAGGGATGTTTAAAAAAAAAATAAACAAATTTCAGCATGCTTCGGGTGACTAACATGTGTTAGGCACAAAAGGCAGAAACTTGCTGATTTTTTTTTTTTTTTTTAAAACATTCCTTCGGCGCTTTTTTGGTTTTTTTGGCCCAAAACTCTTAAAAACATGTATATTACATGTGTTATTTTTTTCAAAAAAAAAAAAATGTCGGGAGGTTGGGTTTTCTAGGGTTTTCTCAAAATGGAGGGTTTTCTATCTAGCTTTAGCCTATATATATATATATATATATATGGGAAGATTCATTTGAGAAGAAATTTAATGTGAGAAGAAAAAGAAGAAAGGGCATAATGGTAAAACATTAAATAGTTTATAAATCCTCCCATTAATTATGTTATCTCTCGTTAATAAAGCAAAAAAAACATTTTATCCTATACATTTCAAAATTTATCTTACATATATATTACACTTTTTTTTAATATAAATCCATCCTTTTATTATTCATACTTGTCAAGTTACATCAAAACAGAAGGTAGACGGGCAACAAGCTGCGCCGCCACCCCTTTCTGAATTGCAAACCCTAATCTACCAAAGACAAAACCCCGTCCCCCTGAGGCTGAGCAATTGTTGTGGATGACCTAAATTTACCCTATGCATATCTAAATTTTCATACACATTTAAGAATTTATCCTACACATGTTGAAAATTGTCCTTCACCCTAAATTATTTTATCTTGAAAGAGTATATTTAAAAGTGAGTTACAAGTTTTTAATTAGTTAGCTAATTAATTATAATTAAAAATTTACCTATATGCCGTTATTAATAACATTAAATACGCATATTAAATGAAGTACAATGTAGCATTTCTATTGGTTTAAACCTTATTCTTTTTATTCTTACAAAAAAAATCTTCTCATTTGAACCCTCCACTATATATATATATATATATATATATATATGTATGTATGTATGTATGTATTAGACCTAGTTTTGCCTTAGCCTTGTGTTCGCCTATAGGTTTTTTAGAGGAGTGTGTATGTACTTTCAAGGGGTAAGTAATATTTTTTTCTTGTCTCTTTGCTCTTGTTTGTTGCTATTATAGTTTGCCTATAGATTTTTGGAGTAGTGTATAGGTATTTTCAAGGGGGTTAGTGATACTTTTTCTTGTGTCCTTTGCTCTTGTTTGTTGCTGTTATAATTTATTATAATATGACGCTAAGATGGATGTGTGATCACGCAGGGATAAGTTTTCCGGGAAAAGTGGGGGTTGCATGTAATTGACAAGATAAAGAAGGGACGATTGAGATGGCTCGTGAGAATCATGCGAAGTGACAGATGTTGGCATTGGCGAGAATCATGGAAACTCTCATAGTGGAGATGAGGAGGAGCTCAAAGCGGACCCAAATTAAATTAACATGAGATTAGCGGATTAGGCAAGATTTGCTAGACCTACTGTTGCAACCCCCGATCCCTTATCTGTCCCGGGAACGGGCGGACGCGAACTCAGAATTTCGGTGGTATCAGTTGGTTAATTTGGCAGCGGAAATTACATCAGGACCGTAGTTAGGAAATGTTTATCAGAGTAAAAACCACCATATTTCATATTAATAACCACATGGGTAAAACCCAAGTTTCTTATTACAATATGTTTATAGGGATAAACCCTATTTTATTGAATTTAAAACATCGTCTTTTAGGTAACTTTTATAGCCACATTTTTCCCAAGCCTTCAGTGCTCTCCAGCTGGCTTTTAACTAATTGGCTGTCACATTGTGTTACCTGAAACGCGTTTTAAAAACATTTGTCAGTGGGAAATACTGGTGAGTGAATCCCAGTTTAATCAAAAAAACATTTTATCAATTAAAACAGTATTGAGAGCGATCACATTGTTTATTTCTACACAATTACTCATTCAGTACTGTCAATCCTGACTGGTGGGTCATATTACACATTGGCTAACTCGTTGTCCAATGGTAACGTATTGTCGTCCCGACTTACTACTCACAATGTAGTAAATTTTGTATACAAAACCCCAACATACCGGCAGTAATTGAAGAACTACAAAGACTCAATCACCGCTTAATCGCATTGTAAAACATTTAAGGTTTTGTAAAACATTACACAAAATGGTTAACAAAAAGAGGATAAACTCACATTGCTATCTTAGACTTCGCGTAAGGGTTTCCTGGGATTATTCTATAATTTACACAAATGTACATAGGTTAATATAATAACCCTTTAATAATATTAATGATACCCTCCCCGAGACGGTATTCCAACAACTACGTCGGGTAGAACCACGACAGTTGTTACGGAACCCTAAATCAATCGGGCAGCGTATCTAATACAAAACGGGGGTTATAATACTTACAACGGAGCAGAACCTTACTAATTAGGGGGTATTATACTCGAAAATTATGCCTATAATGTGAGAATTCGAGATACAGAAAGTGAAATGAACGAATTGAGTTGAAGCCCGATGCCTCCTTTATATAGTGCCTGATTCTGACTCTCACGCGGCCTGCGTAAGAGTAGCCTTAGGGGCTACGCGGCCTGCGTAAGAGTAGCCTTAGGGCTACGCGGCCCGCGTCAAAGCTAGTCAACGGACTAGCTTGTCCGGCTCATCAGGTAGGTCCCGCCACGATGTCGACACGTGTCGGCCTAGGGTGTCTCTGCGTTCTTGATCTCACGCGGCCCGCGTAAACTTACGGGAGGTCTTACGCGGCCCGCCTGAACTTAAGAATCAACGAAATCAGGTTTTAAACCTTGATACCGCACGCGTAAGGTTGGGGTGGGTCCTACGCGGCCCGCCTCAACTTAATAATCAGATTTTAAATTTTATTTTTAATGCTATACTGTATTTCGGGCTCGGTTTTCACATACGGGGTGTACTTAAAGACATATTGGGACATTTTTAAAATATACTAGGGTGTCGGAAATATTATGAGGGTGTCGGTTTTATTGAGGGTTGTTACACCTACACCTCTCCGAGGATATAATCCGGGACATAAATTCTTGGAAACGTCGGATTAAGGATACAAACTTCTAGAGGTTATGGACTTTTAGTAAAGTATATAGATTTGTCTTAGATATGTCTCGGGGCCTTAGATTTTCCTATACTTCTGTTTGTCCTAGCCTTAGCATTGCCTTAACGTTGTCTTAGCATTGCCAAACATCTAGACATATGCATCCATGAACTCAACAGAAAGCAAACATATGTAACAATGAATTCCAAATTAAATGACTCAAGAAACGATATTCCTAAGCGAATAAGTGAAATTTGAAAGTTTTCAAAGGCTATTTTATTTACCTTTTGTAAGTTGATGTGTCAGATGACTAGACGCATTTGTAAACGTGCGACTTTTGTCACTACATACGCTTCATACTTTCAAATATGTTTAAGGAGTTTAATCGTTTTGACTACTTATCTAGTCAATTTGTTTTTGATATATTTAAGATTAAGAAAATGATCCATATCAATCTATTATATCTATTATAAGTAAATAAATCAAGCATGACATCTTTAAAATTGGCCAATGACTTAACTCTACAGAAGAATAGAAGCTTAGTTTCTAAAAAACCATTAACACGTTAGACAGCCTCGCGTTCATCTTAAGGTTAAAAAAACGATTTTGGAACCCGCAACCATAAAAAACCCAGAACCGGGTATTGAGGAACTAGTTATGGAATCGACCCTACATCGGGTTGTAACCCTATGCTTTGAAGCCGGTTCCAACCCAGTAATACCCCCACCCAACCGGTTAAAACCCGACAAAAAAAAACCCGAAACCAAAACTAATCACTTACCTCTCCCATAACCCGGTTCCACAAGTATTATCTCGGTTTTACACAAAAAATTCTAGCTAAACATCATCATAAACTACTAGATCCTCGTCATAACGTTCCTAGGTCAACAATCTTTGCAAGCGTCAACGCTCTATCTGTGTGCCCCCAACAAACGAGTAATAAAAGGAAACGCGCATAGGAGGCTGTGAATGCATGTATGTCGGCCCACCATAAGGAGATGGAGTTGAACCATAGAGAGATGTTGGTGCAGTGTAAGGGTTGTGACCATGACTCCTATCAATATGGTTCGTAACGGTTGGTATGGCTAAACCATTTGTAAGAACTAGGTTCACGTTTTTAATAAAATATATTATAAAATATATAATAACGAGACTCTCGTTATTTGTGTAAAATTCTTCTAGTACAATACCGGTTACAAAAAATTAAATAAACGAAAATCAAATACAATTTAATTGTACCAATCTTGATTCATGTCGACGTCTTTTGAAAAGCTTCAACCGCACCTTATGAACTGCAACAATGAACATACAAAAATATGAAGGTTTTGGTTGAGGATCGTGTTTAACATGGGGCCATTAAAACAGATTTCGCGCCTCCTCTCAGACGGTCTGTTTCCAGGATACAACAACCGAAGCAGTAGTTGTACTGCCGGAGATGGCTCTCACGCCCAAGATTACACCGGGTATAATTTGGTGTTCTGGAAAAAGATGAAGTTGATAAAATGATAATTGGAGAGTGCTTTTCTCTAAAATTTCATGGAACAAAAGACCTCTTTTGTGTGTATATCTCTCATTTTTAGAATGAATCCTTATTCTATTTATAGTCATACACATCTAGAGCTAATTAAACCCAATTAATATTGTCATAATTTAGACAATTAAACAAGATCATAAACCTTGTAATGAATAGGGTTTAATTTCTCATTAATCTTGTACTAAACAAGATATTTAATATTGTAACAGACAATATTAAAGTTCAATCAAATGGATTAAAGTGGTCAACTCGAAACCCTCATTTTCATTCATGACTGAATTAAAAGAGTTGAGACCATTGTTAACTCACTAGTAGTTGACCAGTTTTCCTGGTCACGCGTGCGCGTAGGCGGACCCGCACCAAGGCTACTGTCCAACTGGTACTTCTATTACTGTTGTAAACTTGCGCGCGCTAGAACCAATCCGCCAGTCCGCACGCCACGCTTCAAGGATCTCATGCCACGCCATATGGAGTCGCGCGCCACACGGATGCCACTGCGCATAGCAGGACGCTACCTGGTCATGCGCCATCCATACGCGTGTGCCACTACACTCTCTGCCTTAGCCAATGACGTGCGCCATGCACCTGAGGAGCTCGTACCGCATCGACATGCTACATGCCATGGCATCCGCCTATGCCACCCAAGGGTGCGCCATAAGCGAACCCGCCATGTATCTGACCACGCACTCATGGACAAAAATACAAAGGCAGTGTGTGAAGTTCAAAGTGCACTACATAAGGCCTATAGCCCACGGTACGCGCGCATATGTGCACGAGTAAGGGTGCTCCGCACTGATGTGCGTGAAGTGTGTTATGGTTTTAATGTTTATTTTAAGCCCTTTTACATATTTTTAGCCAAGTTTTAAATTTATAAAACACGATATTTACTAACACTAAACACACATATGGGAAAGTGCACCCATCGTGAGCGTAGTATAGTGTTGGTAAGATACCAAGGTCGTCCAAGGACACAAGAGCTTTTAGTACCGGTTTATCCTCAACGTCTAATCAAATCAAAAAGTTAGAAATAAGTTTTAAACTAGAAAAATAAAAACTAACTAAAATGCTGAAAATAAATAAAAGTAAAAACAGATAGACAAGATGAATCACTTGGCTCCGACTCGTGTATAGTGTAACCTTTGATTATTTCCGCACTTTTGCACTTTTTAAGAGATTATCTTAGTTATTGTAGTAGGCCCCTCTTTTGAAGGTGACGTTACCCTCAACCCAGTAGTTTGAGTCAGCAAGGATATAATCCTAAAGGGTCGGATTATTGAAAGATAATTAATTAAGTTATTAATGCATATTATGGTAGGCCCCCTCTTTTGAAGGTGACGTTACCCTCGGCTAAGCAGTCTGAGTCAGTAGGGATACAGTCCTAAGTAGCCGGGTTAAAGTATTAATAGTAGTTTACATATGAGTGGGTCAAAGAGTTTGGACCCCCGCCATCCAATACCGTTAAGTATTGAAGGAGGTCCTACTAAATTTGACCTAGGTCCTTGCAGGATCTATACACTGAACAAGGCAAGACCCTTACCAAACCGTTCCCTTAACCCCCGACCAGGTAGCCAACATACCTCCATATAGACCGTGGAGATATGAATGGTGAAAATCTTTTATTTTATATAGACAGTAAAATAATGCCAAGACACCACGGACAAACGATAAGGAAAAATCACCTTCAACATAAGAAACTAGTTATTAAAGTCATTAATACATAACCAAGTAAAAAGTGCGAAAAGATTAAAAATAAAAAGTATTACACTAGACCACTTTGTCTTCATCAAGTGATGTAAGAGATTTAGGCAAACATGGCCTTGATTGTCAAGAACTCTTACGATCAATCTTGGATCCCGAGACGACTAACACACTCTATGATGGACAATGGATGATGGTGGTGGATGATGGTGTTATGGTGGTGGTGGGTGGTGGGTGAAGTGTGAGAGAGGTGGTGTGCCAAGGGATGCCTTTGAAGTGAACCAAGCACCCCTATTTATAGCCTTCACAAAAGCCTGGACACGGCCCCGTGTCCACCCTTTTCTCTTCCTTCATTAATTGCAGTTTGTCTGCATTAGTTGACCACGCCCCCGTGTCCGCTGGCACGACCCCGTGTTCAGAAGCGTATCTGTACTATAAAGATTTGCTTGGATTCTGCGAATCTTAGCGTTGACCACGGCCCCGTGTTGAGCTGGGCACTCCCCTGTGTCGGGAATAGAAGCTTCTACAACTTTGTCTTTTCTGCAGACACCTGAACACGCCCCCGTGTCCGTTGGGCACGGCCCGTGTCCGCTGGGCAAGCCCCGTGTTGAGCTGGGCACAGCCCCATCCTCAGCTGGGCACAGCCCCATGCTCAGCTTTCTTCTTGTTTTTTGCTTTGGGAGATGCTGTCGAGGGGTCGGGCATGCCACGTTTCTTCCCTTTCTTTGTATTTATGTTGGTTTTGGCTGTATATTTGTTCCTTTTGTTCATTTAAGCTCATTTAACCCAAAAAATACAAAAGGAAGAGAAAAGCACACTTTTTCCAACATTAGTACTAAAAAGGGGTTAGTTTAATGCCTCATTTGATGTAATTTATATGTTGCATTTTACACACATCAAATACCCCCACACTTGAATCTTTGCTTGTCCTCAAGCAAAACTCTTTATAATGTGGCTTACACTCTCAAATGGAATGGGTAGAAGAAAAGTTTTGGGCTTGCCTTGAGTGTCGGGATTTCCAAGATTCTTTATTAGGTTTTATTTTTATTTATTTACAATCCTATTCGTCATGATTTATATAGAACATTACATAAAATAAATTACTTATTAGGGCATAATATGCCTTTTTAAAATTCCATTTATATAGAAGTTCACATACCTCACGGGGGATCACTCAACACTCGGCCGAAGATGTATTTTAGTGAATCACTCGAGAGCGGCATGAAACTTATTCCTACCATAAGCTTGCCAAGCAATCAATCCTCCTCCTTTTTAACTATACACCTTTGTAAATATCAAGAGGACTTTTGGGGTGAAGGGTTAGGCTTGGGTTAAAGGTAGGTGGTTGGGTTAGTGGTTAGTTGTAAAGGGCGAAAGGCGTAAAAAGCGTCGGCTTTCGTAAGACTTGCAATTTTTTTTTTTGATGAAGCTATTATTATTCAAACAAAGTTATTTTTGATGAACTTGTTTGTTTATTTCTTTTTGCTTCATCATCATCAAATTTTTTTTTGAAAGTGATAAGAAAAACCGAGCTTGTTACTAAAAGAAAGGGTTAAAAATAAAAAGGTTTTGGTGGGTAAAAGGGTGTTTGTTTTTGGGTTAAGAAATGAAAAGGTTTAGGCTCAAAGGGGTTAACTAGGGGGATTTTGGGTAGGTGGTAAAAAAAAAAAATAATGGTGTAGAAATAAAAAGGGTTAGTCCTAATGCCTCCGTCATTTACTTACTCGGGTTTAAGTTGGTAAGGACCGGGAATGTATTGTCGTGGCAAGTTCTAGAGTCGTAAGAACCAAGCGGCTATTCACACAAGAAACGAAAAATGAGCATTTAGTTTGAAGATATGTATTTGTATGCTCAATAAAGGCTCAAAACTCACTTTTTGTGGGAATAGGTTTTTATGTGATCAAGTATATATAATCAAATTTTAACTAAACTTGTCATGTCGTTTCATAATTTTCTTATGTTGGTTCTTTTTATCACGACGCTATCGGTTGTAAATTTGTAAAAATATAACCTTTTTAGAACTTGAAATTCCCAAGTTAAACCTAGACAAGTAAAAAAAAATGAAAACTTTTTTTTTTTGAAAAAATTTTTGGGGTGATTAGCGGTTCCAATAGAGTTTTGTGTAAGGCTTGTGATTAGGACTTGCAAGATTCAAAGTTTTAGCATCCCCCCACACTTAAATTACACATTGTCCTCAATGTGTCCCAAAAATAAGTTTTTCGGTTGATTAAAATGTGTAAAAGTGGGTTAAAAACAAGATTTTATGTTACTGGGTAGCTGAACACGGGGTGGTGTTGGCTGAGCACGGCCCCGTGGCCAGACTGCCAGTATCAAATTTAAACAGAAGGCTGGGCACGGGGGCGTGTTCAGTGAGCACGGCCCCGTGTCCAGTTACCTGAACTGGTCATTTTCTGCAGAACCTCGGGCACGGGGGCATGTTGGGTTGAGCACGGCCCCGTGCTGAACTTGCTGTAATGAAGAAAAATCATTGGGAGGCTCTGTTTTTGTGCATGGGGTGTGGGTTCAAGTTTCCCTTAGTATCCTTCACCATCCTGAGTGTGTTTTATTCCTGAAAATTAAAACTAAACTAGAAAAATATAAAAGTTAATCTAAATTAAACTAAGGATAGTTCCGCGGAATGCCTCCGTGGTGCGCCACGTTTATAAGGGTCCTTGGCTAGACCCACCTTATCGGGTGGTTCTGGCTCATCTTCAATTAGGGGGTCGTCATTGCCGATTGGATATTTCATTGATAGCTCAAGATCGACACTTTTTTTAAATGCCCCTAATTGAATGGATAGATTATTGTACTTCCGCTTTTTCAATGCTTCGTGGGTTTTTTACAAAAGGTCGTCCCAACACTAGAGGAGTGTCATCGAGGATGACAAAGTCGGTTGAGATTACCATTTGATTTGTTTGGACCAAGACATCCTCAACTACACCGAGTGACTTTATTACTTCCCGATTAGATAGAAAAATGGGTATTTGAAGCGGAGAAAAATCACTAATACTTAATTTTTCGAAAATGTAGTTAGGCATTATGTTAACACAAAGATCTTTATCAATTGTGACATTACTAATAAATGAATTTTGAAAAAAACATGGAACCGGTGTAATGTTAATTTCAAATGGATCTTCTTTTATTAGCGAGGTTTGATCATTAGTTAACTTAACGCTTACCATTTCATCAATTTTAGTGTTAGTGTTTAACTCTTTTAAAAACTTGGCATGAGTTGGAACTAAACAATGATTTTCAAAAGAAGGTGACAAGAGACTAATTTCTTCAAAATTAGACTCTTCTTGAATTTTAACGTTGTCGGATTCACCTTTTTCGTTGTTTAACTCATGTGTCGGTTTTTCACTTATTTGTTCTTCCATTTTTACACTTTCAGTTATCTCTTCTTTGTGTAATTCTTCTCTTGCGCGGGACTCCTCTTCCCTTGCGCGAGATTCTTTTATATAGCGATCGATAACTCTAAGGTGTTCTAATATCCTATCGGTCACTTCGGTTATAGAAAAAGGATCGGGATTTTCAAAGCTTGAATCCGGTTGTTCGATCCTTTGTTCCTCATAATACCCATATGAAGTAGATGGTTCACACCAATGTTCTTCATTGTAAGCATATGATGGATAAGGGTCGTAATTTTGTTCTTCATATTACTCATATGAGGTGGGTTGTTCACGCCATGGTTCCTCATAATAAGCATATGAAGGTGGTGGCTCATATCTTGGTTCCTCAAAGTATGAGTAAGGAGGCTCATACCTTGGTTCATCAAAATATAAGTATGAGGGAGGAGGTTCATATATTTGGTCTTCATAGGATGTGTATGAAGTTGATGGCTCGTACCTGGGCTCCTCATAGTAGGTGTATGAAGTGGATGGTTGATATAAGTCACAATACTGAACCGAGTGCGGGTCACCACAATTAGTGCAATAATTATTCCTACAATCATCCTCCTCATAGGTGTAGTTGTAACCTCCTGAGTATTGATCCATAAGAATCACTCAGCAGACCACAACCAAGTCTCGAGATGAGAAAACAAAAATAAAATTGAAACAGAGGCTGGACACGGCCCCGTGTT
The DNA here is from genome assembly GCA_030545235.1 of Helianthus tuberosus. Taxonomy (NCBI): domain Eukaryota; kingdom Viridiplantae; phylum Streptophyta; class Magnoliopsida; order Asterales; family Asteraceae; genus Helianthus; species Helianthus tuberosus. The sequence continues at coordinate 10,861 of JARYGA010019664.1, read as the reverse complement.
CAGTGGACACGGCCCCGTGTACAGAATCTGTATCTGGGCGTTTTAATTAAGGTTACTGATTTCTTTGAGCACGAGGTGTGTTCAGGGAGCACGGCCCCGTGTTCAAGTTACTGTATCTGGATGTTTTATGAAAAATATGCAGCACGGTCCTGTGTCCAGTGAACACGGCCCGTGTTCAACCTACTATAAATGCAAAACTAAACTAAAATGCAGAAAAATGTGCGCGCGTTTTAAAAAGGTTTTGAAAAACTGATTAGGCCGTCGATTTTAATCTTTCTTAAAATCCTTGTGTCCCCGGCAACGGCGCCAAAAACTTGATGTGCGTGAAGTGTGTTATGGTTTTAATGTTTATTTTAAGCCCTTTTACACTTTTTTAGCCAAGTTTTAAATTTATAAAACACGATATTTACTAACACTAAACACACATATGGGCAAGTGCACCCATCGTGAGCGTAGTATAGTGTTGGTAAGATACTGAGGTCGTCCAAGGACACAAGAGCTTTTAGTACCGGTTTATCCTCAACGTCTAATCAAATCAAAAAGTTAGAAAAAGGTTTTAAACTAGAAAAATAAAAACTAACTAAAATGCTGAAAATAAAATAAAAGTAGAAACATATAGACAAGATGAATCACTTGGCTCCGACTCGTGTATAGTGTAACCTTTGATTATTTCCGCACTTTTGCACTTTTTAAGAGAGTATCTTAGTTATTGTAGTAGGCCCCTCTTTTGAAGGTGACGTTACCCTCAACCCAGTAGTTTGAGTCAGCAAGGATACAACCATTAAGGGTCGGATTATTGAAAGATAATTAATTAAGTTATTAATGCATATTATGGTAGGCCCCTCTTTTGAAGGTGACGTTACCCTCGGCTAAGTAGTCTGAGTCAGCAGGGATACAGTCCTAAGTAGCCGGGTAAAAGTATTAATAGTAGTTTACATATGAGGGGGTCAAAGAGTTTGGACCCCCGCCATCCAATACCGTTAAGTATTGAAGGAGGTCCTACTAAATTTGACCCAGGTCCTTGCAGGATCTATACACTGAACAAGGCAAGACTCTTACCAAACCGTTCCCTTAACCCCCGACCAGGTAGCCAACATACCTCCATATAGACCGTAGAGATATGAATGGTGAAAATCTTTTATTTTATATAGACAGTAAAATAATGCCAAGACACCACGGACAAACGATAAGGAAAAATCACCTTCAACATAAGAAACTAGTTATTAAAGTCATTAATACACAACCAAGTAAAAAGTGCGAAAAGATTAAAAATAAAAAGTATTACACTAGACACTTTGTCTTCACCAAGTGATGTAAGAGACTTAGGCAAACATGGCCTTGATGTTCAAGAACTCTTACGATCAATCTTGGATCCCGAGACGACTCACACACTCTATGATAGACAATGGATGATGGTGGTGGATGATGGTGTTATGGTGGTGGTGGTGGTGGGTGAAGTGTGAAGTGTGAGAGAGGTGGTGTGCCAAGGGATGCCTTTGAAGTGAACCAAGCACCCCTATTTATAGCCTTCACAGAAGCCTGGACACGGCCCCGTGTCCGCTGGACACTGCCCCATGTCCACCCTTTTCTCTTCCTTCATTAATTGTAGTTTGTCTGCATTAGTTGACCACGTCCCCGTATCCGCTGGGCATGGCCCCGTGTTCAGAAGCGTATCTGTACTATCAAGATTTGCTTGGATTCTGCGAATCTTAGCGTTGACCACGGCCCCGTGTTGAGCTGGGCACGCCCCCGTGTCGGGAATAGAAGCTTCTACAACTTTGTCTTTTCTGCAGACATCTGAACACGCCCCGGTGTCCGCTGGGCACGCCCCGTGTTGAGCTGGGCACAGCCCCTTGCTCAGCTGAGCACAGCCCCATGCTCAACTTTCTTCTTGTTTTTTGCTTTGGGAGATGCTGTCGAGGGGTCGGGCATGCCACGTTTCTTCCCTTTCTTTGTATTTATGTTGGTTTTGGCTGTATATTTGTTCCTTTTGTTCATTTAAGCTCATTTAACCCTAAAAATACAAAAGGAAGACAAAAGCACACTTTTTCCAACATTAGTACTAAAAAAGGGTTAGTTTAATGCCTCATTTGATGTAATTTATATGTTGCATTTTACACACATCAGCACCCTTTAGGGTCCCCACTAGTGTTTGCCTTTAAGGAAACAATATACAAAGAGTGCTCCTCCTTATAAACCACTTTAAGTTTTGTCATCCCACCTATGTGGGACAAGTTGACAAAACTAATCCATTTTATTTATCTTTGTTTGTTCCAAACATACAAATTCAAGCTTCGATATCTCATTCATCTTAGCTCTATTTGGACATAGTTTGAACACAAACCATAAATAATTATTTATACAACACATATACAAATATTATTGATGTCCAAAATACTTAGTGAAAAACTCATTTTCACTAAAATTTCCAACAATCCCCCACATGAATGGAGATCGATTAAAACACATAAAATTCCCCGATGAAAACTCGACAGTCGAGTATTGCAGGATAGGTAGGTGTAGCCTTTGAACCTCCCTTTGTGAAGCATACTTAGTGTCATGACCCCCAACCCACCCTGGACGGAATCGGAAGCCGCGAACAGCCCAGTGGTACCGGTGAATATTTTTGAAAAATATTGCAGCGGAAATTTCATCAGGACCGTGAGTTAGGAAAATATCAGAGTTTAGAAAACACCGGATTTTATTTATTAAATAGATGGGATAAACCCATGTTTTACAATGCTAGCTTTAATAAAGATAAATTTGATTACATAAAACAATATTTCTTAATTTGATTTAAATAAATAAGCCACTTCTTGAAGCCTTTCAGTGCCGTATCCATTTCTTACTCCAATCAACTGTAATTACCTGAAACATGTTTGAAAAAGGTTTTGTCAGTGGAAAATACTGAGTGAATCATTCTTTTTACTAAAACGACTCGTTTGTTATAATTCACAGTATTAAGAGAGATTACAATGTTTCCAGATATCAAACCAACTACCCACGGCATTTTGTCACTCGACCCATTGGCCCTCCCATAGTCCAATGGTGTCTGTGACTATGGTCATATCACCTCTTGGCTGCCCCAATGGTGAAGATTATCAAGTAATGTATACAAAACCCCACATACCGGCTGTAACTTGGTGATTATATAAACTTAATCACTGTAATTATAACCTTTGAAAATAAACATGCTTTTGTAAATAAACTTGATAAAAAGAGAATGACTCACATTATAAGCATGCAGATTCATACGGGCAAAGTTTAGTCTACAGATAAGCCTTAATATATTGCAGACTTATATAGGCAGAGCTTAGCCTATTGATTAGCCTTGTAACCTAGTGCACACGAACTAGTAACTAATACAGCATTTACGATAACTCACGAGATTAAAACCCTCACAACGAATGACAAAGTGCAATCACTTAAACATCCATCGGATTCACAACGAATGACAGAGTATTCCCGGAGTTCGGGTGGTACTCAAACATCCTGTCGAAATCACGACTAATGACAAAGGATAGCGCTTAAACATCCATCGGATAGTTTCCATCGATCGGACATTGAATCGTAGCAGCGATCGAGTTAATACCCGGCATCGTAGCAGCATCCCGCTATACTAATTAGTGATTTTGAGACTATTTCTACTATAACTCGAAGTGTATAACGAATTTCTTCGTCGAACGAACGCCAGAAATCAAGTGCCAATGCCTGCTATTTATACACGATTTTGACATGGCTTACGGACCGTAAGACTAATCCCTTACGGTCCGTAAGGGACACATTTTCACTATAGGGTGGCCACGTGTGGGTGTAGGCTTGCTGAGTCGACGAAATATTAAAATTCGAATTTGATAACAAGATATGAAGATAATCGTCGAGTAGGGAATACCCCCCCTGAGTTTTAGGGGCCCTGATCCTGATTCTGATTGTTTTGAAAATTTTTAGGGTTTGTGCAGAATCACTTGGGTGTCTCAATTAGAGTTTCTTATTGGATAAAATAATAAAATAAATAGGATTTTTAATTAGAGTTGTTACATTCTCCCCACCTTAATAAAAATCTCGTCCTCGAGATTTACTGGAATAAGTAGGAATACTTTTTCTTCATCTCAGATTCCAGCTCCCAAGTGTATTTGGGTTATGATATTTCTTTTAGACTTATGTCATATTTTAATCAATAAAAACAATGTTAAGGTAGATGACACAGAATTAAAATATCAAATTTTGTGAATATGAGTTGTACCAAAAGTAGGATTCAATGGTTCAACTGAATTAGTTCAAGAAATCGATGACAAACGAATGAGATGAAATGATATAATTTCTAAGGTGACTAGGTTCAAGCCAAAAGATATATGATCAATAGATATTTTAAAATGAATGTGAAGGACTTTTTTTTTACACGCATTTTACTATATGTAAATGGTCACCACTTTTAAATAATTATTATTTTAGTATTTTACTATACTATGTAAAATAACTTATATTTACTATGTAATATATATTACAAAATACCGCAATGAAGTTATTACATTACAAAATATTTTAGTATTATTATTTTGTAAAAGAATTCACTATTATTTATAATGTTAAATGAAAGTTAAAAGTGTAAAAATATATATTTGTACAAAAGTATTTGTAAAATATTTTGTAAATATATAACACTTAATGGTCGATTCTATGTGATTACTTATTTTCATTTTGAAACCATATAACGTTGTGAATGTATTTACAAATGTTGTAAATAAGTGAAGACGGAGACTATTCTTATTATAATGTTCCCCTAACCCGACGTAGTTGATGACTACCATATTAGTCATTTTCTTGCCAGAGCGTTACGGTATATAGTTATTACAAAATATGTGATAGACAATTATTTATATAATTTTATTCATCCCTCTAATTCTTGTATCGTTTTATGAAAAATATGTCTTCTCCTTACAGTACAAAGTATATATATATATTTAAAATTTACTAAATAAGTATGATGATTTTAATTTATATACATTAACTAGTTATTATCATGGTTGGATATTGGTTAGTGCTGCCTTGTTTAAGCATAGGTGGCCAGTCCATGCCTAACTAGGGCTAGGCTATCCAATATTTGCCCTTGACAATAACCCTAGTATTTTAAAATAATACTAACACTATTACTATTAATATTTTATTACTAATAATAAAACTGATATTAGTAATAGATATCTAAACATACACTTAAATAAGAGTATAATTCAAACATAATTTTTTATACATATATATAAAAATATAAATTCTTCACCTCAATGGTTTAATAAGAATATAGTAATACTATTTTGTAAATTAGGTAATCACTTATGTAAGTTTCCATATATAATTAATTTTATATAATGTTTTTCGATTGAATATTGTTAAAGCAATAATTATCACGAAAGGCTCGATTGATGTTGTAAGAATCATTAAGAGATAAACTGAAATATGACAAGAATTTGTGTATCATTATCTTAGCACACGATTTGTGTTAAGATGGCTTTTATAAATATAAATAATTAAATCTGTATATGATATATAAAAACGAGATTTAGTGCAAGCTTTAAATTTTGTGAAAACGTTAGTACAAGGTGATCATGATCAAAGAAATGATTCAATGAAGTCGAAGACTAAACAAGCCTATTATGATTCAAAACAAATGAAGTGCTTGTTGGGACTATTTTGAATATGATAGCTTCCATCCATCATATGGGATCTTGAAATGAATATGTAATGTGAGAAAGTTCAAATAGTTGATTTTGTTTTGAACAAAACAAGTTCATGTATTAATAAGAAAGTTCGGGCATGGTCACAACAAAAACTATATATGCCAAAGGAAATTGAGTTTCTTAAGAATTTTATTGACTCGATATCAAAGGGTCATCGTTTTGCAATAATGTGGTTCACAGTGCAAAACGCGGAATGATATTTGAGTTTGGATAAAACAACAAATTAGAATGAAGTCCTCCAGTGGTCTTCATAAATCAAATAAACCACATGCGCAACAAACAGTGCATGTGTAACGTGTGAATTTACCAAGAAATGAAATAGATCAATATTCGCTACTATGAAATAAATCCTCATGGTATGATAACTATTAAGGGATGTAGAAACACAAAAGTTAATTTATTATATGCAAAGCCAGAATTTCAACGAAAGAAATATAAGAACTTTTATCTGGAATTTCGTGTGATAACCATTGTTAAGTGATATTACCAAGGAATGTTGAATAAAATGAAATAGGGGAGTTGCAAAGGTATGTGACTCCTTTTTCAGTGATAATAATTATGACTCTGATTGGACTGTGCACCGATGGTTGTGAAATCTTGTTATAACGTACCTCAGCGAGATTCATGTTGTTTGTAGGATCGCGTGGCAAAGTGCTTGTTTTTGATTAATAGTTCTTCTACTGACGGAATTAACATTGGTGTCATCGTGCCCAATTTATATTTTCCAAAGGTCTTGCATTGGAAGTCGTGTGTGATATACTTCAATGTCTGTAGACATATAATTTAAGTTTCATGTGTTTTCTTGTGCACTAGCACAACTTTACATGCTTTTTACTTGCGTTAATAGTTTATGATAATGCTTTAGAAATTCTTTATATTTTTTATGGTGTTTCAACTTAAAGGGTTTTCATTATTTATATTATCGCACGAGTTATGAGGTAGATGATCAAACGAAATAATGTTTGATATTGGAAAAGAGATTCTTAATAAAGAAATCTAGACACAGATGCTTGTGCTTTATTCCTATTTGGCTTTTGGAATTCCTTATAGATATATATATCTATATAATCATATATTTCACATGCCGAAATAAACATACCATCTATCAGGTCAATGTATTTAACAGATATATATTTCCAAAAACCAGTCAGATATCTGATCTTGATACTATTTAGGGAATTTTGTCACTTGCTGACATATTATTTACCTTCTTACCCGGTTCTCGCCGGAGAGGTAACTTCAGTATATCCGGACAAACTGGAGAGTCTGCTACACCATACCCAGTCTTGCCGGAGAAAACGTTCTATTTCCCATAAATAGTATATTTTCAAGATTTTAAAAGTGCCTTTTTCATTAGGGCTTTTATCCAGAATCAAGAAAATTTGTATTCCCGTAACATATCTTATTCTAGACCAAGTAATATCAATAAGCAAGGATTAATAGCAATTAAATGTTATTGCTTATTTATCGTATCTTGCAATATTCTAATTACCATTCTTATGACATACAAAAACCCATCATAATTTATTCACATAAGTACTTAGCTTATCTTGAAGTAGTTTATACTAAGGTATCTTTTCTTAAGTTCAAGTCTAAATGCTATCATGTGTGCTATCAGTTAACAACAATCTCCTAACTCTTTTATTTAGGTATTATTATCATGTAAAACCCGATAGGATCTTTCAATGATATCAACCTTTAACTTGTGAAGGTGCGGAAAACAATCACAAGCCGATTCAAGAATGAAATATAATAATCAACACAAGAACAATATATGAAATAACAAACCGAAATCTTGCATTCAATGACTAGCAAAGACTGATACAAGACTCGAACTAGAACTCGGTTCTTTCTCCTTGTGTCGCCACCTATCACCTCATCAACAACCTCTACAAAACAGTTTCGGTTGGCTTAAATACAAAACAACTAGACTATACCTAGCCCATTGCGACACAAGCCCACAAACCCAAATACTAACAAAATCGACCCAACATGTAAACTAAACATAAACATAATCAACCCTCAAACTATGCTAACCTACATGAATAAACCTTCAGGTTCCAACAATCTCCCCCTAGGTTTATGCATGCAGGTTCTTGACACTTTAATCTTCACGATCACCTTGCAACCGATCCTTAATACCACCAAAACCCTTTGTATGAATATGAATAGATGCTGTAACAGCTTTAGTCCAAGCTTTTGCAATTTCTTCATATTTCTCAGTAGCTCTAATTTGATGACGAGCCAACACCTCCAAATCTTCATGAGCAACATTCAGTAAATCAATCTGATCCACCAATTGAAAACACACATCATCATCACAAACAATCACTGCCTGCCCTAAGCGCTCATCATAAGACCAAAAGTGTAAGGTCTTTAGAGCACCCTTTGGAATCTTTCTCACCAATGGAATCGTCTTCTCTTTGTCAGTTACAGGCCAGCGTACAATCTTCATTTGCTTGTTCGTATATGGATCTCTAATGCCTTTAGCTGGTTTAACAATGGACTCTGCAGTACGCATTGAAGGAAATCCCTTAAGAACCTCCCTCTTCAACCTCTCGAAAAACCTATAACCAACTCCTCCAGGCTTATCATCTACATAAGGTGCTCTAGACAAATCTGTCAAGTCCACTTTAGTAAATGACTGAAACTGGCCTGGATGTTTGTACCACTCAACAGGTCCAACTTTTCTTTTGATCCACCATCTTTGACGATCATGATCATAACCCCAGCTAACTACACCAGAACGATTTCCAACCTTATCATAAAGAGTTTCACCAACATCCATCAAATGATGAGTTGCATGAGCATCATCATCGTCTGAATTTAGATTCCGATTCTTCATAATTACAAACTCTCTTTTCTTCTTGATTCTTTCAGCCTTCTCTTTGTCTGCAACAGGATCAATGATTCTTCTAAAGTAATGTTCCATAGCAGCACTTCTTTCAGCATCATCCTTTTCAAACGCCTTTTTCCTATTTTCAACATCAGTTGGATCTGAGAACTCCTGTCCAAATTTCTTCTCCAACTTTCCACGCAAGTCATACACCATGTTAAACAACAAACTAACATCTCCTTGAAGTTGCTCAATCTGTTGATCTTTCTTCACAACCATATCTTCTAATTGAATAATCTTCGCATCTTTATGAATGGAATCTTGCTCAAGGACAACCATTCTTTTCTTCATATCTCTCATGCTGACAAACTCATCTTCATCACTTGAATCATCATCAAACGGCATTCTAAATGGCTCTTCAGGTCTTTTACCACTTGAACTGCTAGGCATATCAAGATCAACTCTAGAAGAACCTACAGCTTCAGTAGCACTTGGTAACGTTGTCTCAACAGTAGCATCAACATCAATACTAGTAACCTGAACATCATCAGTAGTAATATCCATATCAGTTCTTTGAGTATCAGCATCAAAATCAAAGATGTTTGCAGTAGCGGTGGTGGTATCGGTGACATTCTTCTCAAAATCGAAGTCATAAAGACCTTCATCATCTTCATCAGTAACTACGGGTTGATCTTTGCTATGCTCAACATACATTCCGAGCCGAGGATCCCTCCTTTTCCGCTTCAATGGCATGGAATCAGAATCCTTTGGGTCTTCACTAGGCTTTTCACTTGACACTGAAAGATCAGAAGGAGGATTTCCCATCTTATCAGTTACAGATTTCAATAACAAAGCCAAACTTTCAGCAGTAATCACGGGTGGAACAACAGAAACAGCAGTATCAACTTCAGCTTCTGGAGGAAGCTCTTTATCTTCATCAGAATCACACATAATCTCAACACCTTCATCATCAGAGTCTATTGTTAAAATCTCTGTCTCAGGCTGATCTTCAGCATCCATACGAATATCATGTTCTTCAGCAACAATAGCACTTGCAGATACACTATGCACTGAAACAGATTGTGCCATCACTGGATTCTCACCAACATCTTCTGTCTCGGCAAACTGACCAAATTTCTCCAACTCAATCAAACCTTCAAACCTTTTCTCAGTTCCTTTCTTTGAAGTGAGAGCACCAAAACATGAAGGACCCATAGGCTTTAATTCCAATGTATTACCAGATCTCTTCAATTCCGGATAACGCTCATTCAAAATCATCTGCACAAATCTTGGATACATAAGAAACTTATCCTTTCGAAGTCCAATTGCATTCCTCTTCATAGCTTCCAAAATATATCTTGAATAATTAAACGACTCATTGGTAATTACACAAATCACAGCAGCAGACTGAGTAGTATTCAACTGATCAATTCCCCCTCTATTTTCTGTCATGCACACAAGGAACATATGCAGCAACAAACGCCAGTATGGATGTACAAACTTCTTTACCAAGGGAGGAAACTTTCCTTCGTAGCTCAAACGAGGCAAAATTGCTTCTACTGCTCCAGCTGGAAGTTCTATAGGATCTGTTTCCTGATCATTAAATCTTAGCACTTCTCTAATCATCTGCTCAGTCACTATAACTTTCTTTTCTTGAATTTCAGCAACTATAGCTCCCTTTCCATCAACGACTTCTACTTTAGCACTCTTCCAAAAAGCTTGAATAAGATCTTCATAAACAACCGGATTCTCACGAAGAGCATGAACAATCCGACAGTTATTTAAGCCTTTCATCAATGACGTGTACATCTGCTTGTGTTTCTCTGGTGGAGGTGCTAAATATCCAACTTGATTATGAGAAGAAATAAACTTTAAATCCATTTTCTGCACACAACACAAGTCAAATAAGTTTCCAACTTTTGAATATAACAGTGATAAAAATAAAAACCAAAACAAACACTGTTACTGTTCACTCGAGACCATGAGTCGCAACCAAAAGGTCTCGAGTCGAAACCAGTTGTTTGCGAGTCGCAACCATGAGTCGCAACCAACAGATTTCGAGTCGCAATCATGAGTCGCAACCGACAAACATTGAGTCGCAACCATGAGTCGCAATCTTGATGTTGCGACTCGTAACCACTGGTTTCGAGTCCTCAGCGTTCTTGATTGCTAGTCAAACATCTTCAAAACTTCATCGGAAACATCATCGGAAACTTCAAATCCTCATCGGAATCTTCAAATCTTCATCTGAATATTCAACAATCATTCATAATTCCTGCAAAACTTGAATAGT